>JACCGJ010025082.1:0-37661 GCA_013407085.1 Atriophallophorus winterbourni
GAATCGCAAAGTGATTCCCTTGTCAAGCGCTCGAGGCGCATATAAGAGACCAATGTATTGTGGTGCTCACGTCTCCATTCCTTACACACCACTACCGTTTTCTGACTGTTTGCCGTCATCAGGCCATTGTGACCCACGGAAACAATGCTTATCCCCGGTTTGTTCAGTACGATGTGGTTAAGGTGGTATGGTTTCATCCACTAGATAGGTTTTCTGTCTCACTTGTTAACTTACATGTCGTTTTCGAAGGCAGTTTCACTTTTGGGTTTGGTGGGAATCTGGGTTGAGCATATTCCTCGATATGTTAAACCGAGTGGGATACGAAAGATGATCGTCATATCCGTTATGACACCACAACCGCCCTTGAAACACCACTGAGAATATTTCCATCCAACCTATGCATTACAAATCTACCGTTTCTGAATTTTCACGAGGTTTGTTTCGAGAATTGCATACGCAGTTTTAGCTGGGGGGCTTCATTTGCCATTGATACCCTCAACTTCCGTAGGCCTGGCAACCAATCCGGAAGATTGATGCTGAATAGGCATGCTAAGAAAATTGAAATTTTTAATCTCAATACTGATTGACGACGAAGCCAGCGAATAAAATTTTAATGAAGAAATTCACAGAATTTGATATATATGCAGTGTTAGCAACCCTACGAGAGACGTGATGCAAACGTGAGCATCTGCCTCACATGGGTCGGAAATATGTTTGAAATCTGACGTGTTTTGGACACACCAGTCACTTGGGTTTGGTTAATAAATTGAATGCATTCGATCAGGGCCTTGGTTGAAAGCTTGTGACATCTATGGATGAACAATAAAACATACATTTGACAACAATGGTGTTTGATAGGCCATACTCCGATTTCTGATGAACTGGCTGAATGTGTGTTGCACTATCTGGATCATATGTTGCCGCAAAAGTTGCTATTGATAAAGCTATACAATATAGTGATCTCCTCGTTTCTGCAAAATGCGTTCGTTAGAAATAATCTCACGTTTGAGCTTCTTTCAACTCAGGAGCATCATGGTTTTTCGATCGTTGGCATTATTAAACATGGTAAGAAAAGCATTTGTGGAGTTGAAGAATGTGGTTTTCAACCCCTTATCGATGTTTGCAGCGGAAAACCTTCGAAGGTTTCTATGATTAAGCCGACTGTGCTACATGCACGCTTATAGACTGCCACGCACTGTAGACTGTTTTTCAACATTCGCGCACCCAGATACCCAGCTTGTTTTTTTGATGTACTTCACCCAGACTTTCGACTTCCAAGTGTGTATAAAAACGAAAAGGGTTTTTCAACGTGTTGTATTTGCGTTTGCACAAATTGAAGCGCCGCTTAGTTAAAATGACGACTGATGAAGCTTATTTAGTTCTTCTGGTATTACTAGACTATGCCCAACACAGTTTATCTTTATTCGAAATTTTACATGATCAACGAAACGAACAAATTTATACCGTACCGATTGCGGTCGAACATTTATAAATAATACGAATATTATTAGGCAGAGAGCTGATCATTGTGAGACTCCGCGCGTGACTTTACTAGCTATGGGAATTTCACAATCTAGTATATATAACTGAGAACTCAAGCTTGTATTTCATAAAAGAATGCACAAGTATCAAACTGCTAATTTTACACTAAATTCATTTTAATGAGCGGAAATACACGATATATTACCGCGTTAAGATATCCAAACTTTACGGAAGAAAATATTGATAGATCCATCAAGCATATCTAACAAACTAGACGCTATTTGAATACAACTTGATATTCATAAATTTTATACGCACACTTAGTGGCGGATTCCGATAATTCAGTGTTACATATTTCACATGCAACGAAACGATTTTAATGAATATATTCTTTCGAATCTCACACTGCCCAATTTTCGATACAAATCGCACCGTATCACTGTAAAAAATCTAGTCTCTTAAAGGAATTCTTCGTGTGATAATTCTACAGCAACGATATTTCAGAGAGTCTAACCGGTGGCAATGTGGCTGGATATATTTTGCCCTTTAAATGCAGCCATAAGTTTCGTTACATACCCTCTCCACGTTAATAGGTCTAAATCTTAACAAGTGCAGAGGTCTTACGAACAACCCCACTGGTAATAACTTTGCGTGCGTGCGATCCCGATTGAGGAGGCTTCAACCCACCCGACTGCAAGGGCGAGTCTCCAGCTGGAGCTAGGGCATTCATGATCAACCTGGAGCTTTTTTAATACATTTATTTTACCAACTATCCTGCTTTGATTTTATCATCGCGTGACTATTCGAACCTGAACGCACGCCAGCCTTGTATTGCATTAACGTTGCTTAAGATATATCCTCACGATTTTACCTTACAGTGTGTGGCGTTGTTCTTACAAACCTCGCATCTGTAGTGCAAGAAATTACGCGGGTACATCACACCATTATTTTTTACTTCACGATTAACTTGTATTTGCGCCAAACAGGAGAGTTCAAACGGGGCATGATGGGGCATGTTCTGCTAAATTGTCTACTATACTTAACGCGAGGTTATCCGTGATATCTGAACTGAGATACGTGAAAGTATGTTTTAGTTTATGTTTATATTTATTAGCTGTGATCATCGAAGCTTTAGTTCCGTTAACCAAGTTTGGAGATCTCGTCATGTTGATTACCGATACAGGCCCTTGTTGTTAACAAAAAGCTAGGAAAGAAAAGGTAAATTTTCCGGCTTCTGAAGTAATATCAAATCAGCACGATAAATCATCCGATTGTCAGAGTATAGCGTGTCGCTGTTAAATTTGTAGGAGACGTGTCGAGCACAAGATCCGTTTACAATGCGCATTTATGTTTGAGATAAAAGGAGGTCAACGAAAAGTCGACCACATCCAAATCTAGCATTCAACACTTGATAACGCCAAACAGTTGGAAATGGAATAATAGATTGTGAACGTGTAGAATTGGACAACGTATAACTGTATCTTTATTTCACTGGATTAGATGAATAGCTTTTGAACCTATATAATCAAATTAAAATATTCATTTCGATGGTATCGAATGAGTTTGCGACCTCATTATTGGTATATCTACCGCCACCAAGGTATCGACATTTTGATTCTTTTGTGTGCAATAAAGATCGCATTGGTTTTATTTCGGTTGCAACTTTTTTCATATTCATAGTTTGTTTTACGGGCTCTTGTAATTGTCCACTTTCATTCTATTTCCAAACAGGAAGCCAGTTCAGAATGCAAACAATCTAACAAATTAACAAAAGATGCTGAACAATTGGAATCTCCCCCAACTTGTAGTCAAGACGTAACTTCAAGACGACTGTCTATCAGTGACATATTTTCGGCATCTTCCAACGCATCCTCGGCAGTCACCTCACACATACATGGAATGCCAGAAAGCTTAGCCGATGCGCTCTCCTTGGGGGCGATCTCGATGTTGACCAGCGTCTCGTGCTATGATTCCTCGGGTGATGCGCACCGGAAAAGTACTTCAGCCCTTCCGAGCGTTAATCCCGTCACTTCATCCGTGTCCAGTTTCAAGAGTTTGAAACTGTTAGGAAGAGGCTACTGGGGTGTGTCGGAATCTTCCTCCGATGAAGCGGAATTCCTGTTGACCTCGGGGAAACGATTAAGAGCAAGATCGGCTGTTTCTGTGAATCCGAAACAAAGAAAGCGCATACGAAGAAGGATGCCCTTATCGGTTGAAAACGAATTCAAATGTACGAAAATGTCTCCGAGGTTATCCACCAATGATGTTCAAGTATCGACAAATGAAACTATTGAAAAGGAGCAGCCAAGGACGGAAAAGCAAGCGGTAAGTACTTTGTTTGGCAGCTCAAAGTTTGTTGACGGATTCGAACATTTTGTGGGTATGATAATGATATTATAAGGCGAAGTTTAAAATTAATAGATTCATAACAAATTTGTGTAAATTTTCACGAAAGTATTTACCGTAAGTATTGTCTTACTATCGAAGCTATGAGATACTGAATATCTGGGATGTACGTTCCCTCTCGTACTTATGTCTAATGAACACCTGTAGTAATTTGCAGCGTTGATTGCGTTTGACTAACCGTGAAACCATGACCAATGTCTATTGAAGACAATGTAAATACCAGACGAAATAAGTCTTATCGGAACTACTAGATGTTGGTCAATCCATAGATGTGATATATATAATGTAATAAGTGGGATATCTTCATCATTTTTACCTTTGTCAGCCATTACACATACTGGAGAAATCCAACTACCTCCAAAATTTGCAGTCAGTCTACTACCACGAAACTGCTTACTGCAATATGCTGCGATTTTTCTGTACGGTGAGTTCCATTGACAGTTATTTATTGATGAAAGATTCTAGAGCAATTTTGATGAATATAATCCCAAATATCACATAGTCTTATGATGTGCGAGGAATCTTGTTTAATATAGATCTCATTGACTTGCATTGGGCTATGGACGATTTTATGTAACGGTACCATACAAACTTTTCATGATAGGTCATATCTTTTCATTCGATGATAAGTCTGGGAATATGCTCAATCATATTCATCAGCGTACCTCTATTGAATGTTGGTTTACACAGTAAATGAGAAAATAACGACTGGAATCTATTCTATTGGCAAACGAATGCTTTAACTGTCACTGAAGCATGAGAGAACTCGGCCCGTGCAAAATTTCAAGAAGTAATGAATCGAAAATTCACATCAATCTCATGTCCAGTAGAATTTGAAATTGTGTATTAAAACTAAGCTAAATTTAAGAAAGTTTCCAAATTCAGGAATCATTAATGAGCAGGTGATTTGTAAATGAGGGTGAATTTTCGCAAAGTTCTTCATTGCTAAACAACCAAGTAAAGATGCCCAAATAGTAGTGCGGTTTAGCATGAAGCTTAAAATTTCCACACAAATTGAAGTCATCGTATTACCCATACCCAAAACATGTACCACGTGCTATGAACTATTCAATACATGATTCGTATTACTGTATTTCACAGTCAATTTATATGAAACATTCATTAGATCTATACTGTATGCAGAAACTGTATATTTTCATTGTATTGTGGTGCTCACATCCCCATCCCTTACACACCACTACCGGTTTCTAGCTGTTTGCCGTCATCAGGTGGAGACAGTAAGATCAGGTTCAGTGAGCCTTGTATATTGTTATGCTGCACATCACCGGTTGTTTAACAGTATTATTGATCTCTGCATTTTTCAGTACCCAGCTCAACTTGCCAAAAAGCATGGGCATACAGAACTGGCTGATTGGATAAATGCGCGTCTAAAACCTGCGCTGCAACCACTCATCCAAAAGCATTCAACAATCTGTCAAGCTTTCCAAACAAGCTTGGAAATTATAGAGTCTTCTCACGATAATGGTAAGTGAAAAAAATACGTATGATAGAGATGCCCATTTTTGAATTTGGCTATATATTGTGTCGAAAAAGAACAAAACAGTCAGTTAATGACTGATATTGCAGATATACGCGCAAGCTTGAGCGCTATTTCTTAGGCGAAAGCTGTTTTTGTTTCTCCTCAAATATGGCTTTCAACACACATAATAACCCGGTGTTTATAAAAACAAATCTCATGATAATTTTCCCGCAGCCATGTTTAATTGTTACGGAATCCGGGCTTACAACTTGCGTAACATGAGCCACTGTTTGGCATGAAGCTAAAAGTAAGGTACTGTTTAATTATATCTAAGAGTGATTGACTCAATTCTGGAGAGTGACTCACGTAGTTAAATGCGCATAAACATTTTTCTTGTCAGACGGAATAAATCGCATCGCTAGTGATGTCAAACTTATATTGCCGACATGTTAATTGCTAAATTTTGTACAGTACATTGCTTTCACTTTAACCGCGGTTTTTGAATCTTGACTGAAGATTCAAGAATTTATGGTCAAAAATCACAGCTTCACAATTACCATAGCGTAGTAAGTATTCGTTCATGAAGAAGGAATAACAAAATAATCATGTAATATCACATATAATCCATTTGAATACTTACCATGAATCAATACGAAAATAGTTATGCAATAAATACGTACGCTGGAAGCGGTAGCAATAGATTCGGGAAGGGCATTCCTAAGAAAACAGACACGTACAGAATAAAAACATCAGCAACATCTAATACGGGAATGTAGAATATATAGTGTCGCTGATTGGCTGCGTGTATGTTGTCACTCACGGTATTTGAATACACGTTTTAAAGGATGAGTTGAAAAATATAGTCAATATTTCTGGTCCAAGTATAAGTAAATTATCCGAGAACGCGGTAAACATTGTATGAGATTGTGAAACACAAACACGCTGACCTTGACAAGGTCATTCTCTTGCCTTACTTCCAATGACCTTGATTTAACCACTTGAAATAATAATACAAAATGTGAAATATTGATAGGTATATATATATTGGAAATCATATGATTAGCACAATGCGCCAGTGGATAAGCCTACAATGACCGAAATTCAAATGACGATTTTTTATAAATTCACTCAAAATTCCAGATTTATCGTAGCAGAAGCAAAAGGTTGTGCAATACTATAACCAATACACATGAAACTCCATCCCGATATTTTTGAATAAGCCGACTTTTTGTAAGTATGCAAAAGGAGAATAGCTTTTACAAATGGATGTACAAGGAAGCGCTCATTCGAGAGCTGCCGTACCATGAGATCTTACCGAGAATCTAATTACCAAATTTGGGTCACGAAACACGGATGCTATCAATTTATAAACCCGGTAAGGTTAGGAGATCTTTTGGTGGAAAGCTGTTTGAGTAAACAGTCCCAAACTCAGAAAACATGTCTGGGTTATAGTTAAGGTGAATATGCGTTAGGTCGCATGTGACGAGGTGATTAGTATTTTCTCCGAGTAGCAACATACCAATTCTTGGCATTTGTTCGTTTTAGATAAGTTGAAAAATCATTCAAACATTTTGATTGTTTTGTGACACATCCTTGCGATAATATCACATCTACCATGTAACCACGGTACCTAGAAATTTCTATAACTCATGATAACAGATTTTATCGTTGATGACAATGTGCAATAAATGGAAAGAGAGATATACCCGACACACTCTTGATAAGTTTTGTTGACCAAGTTCATCAAGAACAATCTCATGAGCATGTTTGATGTAAGACAATGAATGATTCCACTGGCAGGAACGTGGATCGATCACATAGAATTCTATGGAGTCAATGCAATCAAATTGAATATCATATCATTAGAAAAATCTACAATTGCTTCATTGCTCGCTATCAATCCAGCAGTGAAAGATTGCCGACGATTAAGTGATTGGAATAACTTTTTGTTTATCACATTGTTTGGAGAAAGTGATCAAATAATTATACTTTTGTTCGCAAAAATCATATTCAGTTGCACGATATACAGAAATAGCATTTCGATGGAATGTGGGCGCGAAATTCTGTTCAGTCATTTGTATAAGCAAAATTAAATATCCGGTAAAATATGGCATTAGCCAATCGAACGAAGTGTTCCAGTCGCAACACTTGTTTGCTTATGGGTAAGTTGAAACCGATACCGGTCAAGATATGGGGAATGAAATATAGCACTATGTACATTGCCTAAAATGCGTTGCCCATCTCACAATATTGCGTGTTTGGAACTTGTCGTCTTCATGTTTGATGACAGGAACTAACCCCATTTTAAAATCAGCCTCATTTTCCATAAAAAGTTGCTCAATCGGTGATGACCTACAATTCTAAAACAAAGCGAATCAACATGAATGAAAATAGACAACGTTTTATGTTGACAAATGGCCTTCACGTGGTCAATTGTTAAAAAAACCTTTGTATGAATTTCCGAAGAGAGAATAGGTTTTGTACATATTAAAATATTGCTTTGAGTAATCGTAATGTACATAACAAGCTAGTAATTGGATTTTAATTTGTCAAAAAATACATCCTCAGATTGAAACCAAATAAAATCTTCTACCAATATATTGTGGTGCTCACATCCCCATCCCCTACGCATCACGACCGGTTCTGGCTGTTAGTTGTCAACAGGTGGAGACAGTATGATCATGTTCGGTGAGCCTTGAAATATATATAAATTGTAAACAATGGTTTATTTGAAAGTCATTGTGATCATTTTTAAGAAATTCAAGATTTTGTTCATTGAATATCACATAATCATTTTCATTCTCCTATCTGTGGTTTCGATATGGTTTCATTACGGGTCATTTCGAATTGATTAGCTCAACGCCCTCGAACAAGCGGCCACTCTGTCGACGAACATCCGAAATGGGACACAAATAAAGAGAATCATCAACCACCTGGTATTGGACAGATTATGATTGACAATATTGATCTGATCAAGGTGAGTAAGTTCGTTGTTCGCATTACAACATCGTCAACCAGATTCATGTTGTTCATCAGCACACCCGTATTTTATTTAGGGTCGTTATTCATCGACTGCATCAACATTTTCGGGGATACCGAAGAATATTAAATTACGTGAAGTAGACTGGTCTCGACAAGTGGATTGACCTTTTCTTTCCCACCAGGGTATGTCGGCTTGGACTCGACAGTTTAAACCGGAATAAGAACTGAGTATATACGCATTGAGGATGACTTATTCCATGTCAGATTTAGTTGACAATGTCATCCTTAATAGATGGGGCCGGTCTACGTATGGGAAGCTTTATGCCGAGTTAAGCGAGTCATCCAAGTAGATACTAAAGCTTTCAAGCCCATGTGTGTACAGAGCTTAGTCGATTCCTTGATCTCATGTGATTGTTTTGCAAAAACGTATATCTGTCGACTGCGATATATTTGTGTAGATTACACTGCGAGCGATATCGATCATAGTTGAATGAGCGGTAGTGTTGTGTTTTTGGTTAGTAAGCATTTGTACAAAGAATAGCGGTCTACTGGATCGCATTAGGAGGTTTTAGGTTTAATTTGTTTGAAGTGAGTGAATTTTAGAAATTGGAAATTTTTTTGCTGAATAGGAGCAGTCAATAAGAAAGATATAACTTTTTACATTTAGTTCTATCACGATCACTTTGTCTCAGGTAAATGCGCCATATTTCGTGAGCAATTTTCCAATTTTCCAGATAATTTCTTCGCAGTTTCGCTAGGGAGTATAAGAATATCACGAATTACACAGCAAATTTGCCGCGTACATGAGCGACTATCATCACATTTCGTATCATTAATCACTGTTAATTTTTGAAATATAGTTGGGTAAAGTAATAGATTGGAATATGTTTGGAGCCGACCTGTAGTCGCAATGCAAAGAAAATGGAATAGAATCGGTTAGAGCAATTTTTGGGAGCGTTTTTATTTCTTATACAAAAGTTTGGTCAGCACAAGTCTGATAAACAGAAGAGTGAACATGATTAAGTAACGGTCCTGCCATTAACTTTGTGCGGCCTTACTGCTTAGCAGTCTATAATCGGCCTAGAGGGGTCAATTTGCAGTGAAATGAACTCACTTTATAATGGCCCGCTAAAGCTGGTGTATCTTAAAAAGTGCTTTTCGGACATTTGGTTTGACGATTGGTTCGAATGCCAGACGTTTATAACATGACTGCGTGATTATCATGAACGCGTAGCCCACTGGCATTAATCATCCTGTAAATACTACTTAGTCAAACTAGGCAGGTAGCAGGAAATCCTGTATCCATTTTTTCAAGGAACCGCAGCTCCATATATCATCGCATATTTGTTATCATTCCAATTATCTCGTGGTTAATGTTGATAGAATTTATATTTCTTCTAAAGAACTTAATTTGAATCTCTGTATTCAACCCTTCATTACAGTTATACAATGATTGGTTTGGTGAATGTGCAACTCTCCTAACAGAATTGTGGCAGCTTGGCTATGGTGACTTGCTCGATCAACCAATGGACAGGTCAACTGTCAGCCAGCCTCATACGAAGATGCGGACCATTTTGGAAGAAATTGATTTGCATAAACATTCCCCACTGTCGTTGATCAACTATCTACTTTTGCCCGGTAGGCATATGCGGCATTATTGCGTCATGCTTGGGGCGCTGGCAGCAGAGTCTGACAGAGAGAGTGTTCTGTGCAAGGGTAAGTATGTCTAGCTTTCAACATGGGCACACTACCTGATGTATGTTCGCTTCGCAAAACATCGTTCCACAAAACACCCATAGTTGAATTAGACAAAATGTCATGTATCGTCTTGTTGTGATGGAAAATTTTCATTAGGATAAATGTCGTGTGAATTTGATTAATTAAGTTATATAAACGGGATGTGGGGTGGAATTGCCCGGCATAAATATATCCAGCTGGTTCCTGAATGATTGTACAATATCTGACGGTCAGGAGATCCACAAGAGACAAACGCGCAACGAATAGAAGAACATACGGCAGTACTGGCGAGAATGTGAATATTTAATGACAATGTGTCAGTGCGTGTGGTATTTTGTGACCGGCGGTGAAATAGATGCTTCAGAGGATGCATCCAGAGTTTAGCATATTATAAATGAGGATTAGATCCAATCGAACCCATCTGCGACCCAGTGTATCCAAATTAAGATACACGAGTCGATCCTCATACGGGAGGTTACGAAGACATCCAACTATTTTAGTTGCGCTGTGACAAATCCTCTCGAGCATCTTGATGTCCTTTTGTAGCCATTATGCCCAAGCTTGTACTGAGTAATCAAAAACTGGGTTAATCTACGTATTTAAGAGAAATGTTTCAATGTAAAAACTTATAATAATGCATCGAAACACCAAGCTTGCGGCTAGCTCGGTTGTACACGACTTTGCATTGCATGTTGTTCTTCAAACTTCCACTAATCCATGAGCTGAGGTCCGTTTCTTTTGTCGTCCATTCCAGTTGTTGTTTCTGAAGTTGAATAGAAGCTTGTTCTAACCAGCTGTTCAATGTATTGAATCTCTTTGTAAGCGCAAACAGTCTACGCTTGACGTGATTCGCATCCAAAGTTCAGCTGTGACAAGTTTCGGAAGGTCAAAAAGAGAACCAGACCAAGTACCGAACATCTAGTGGCTACGATGTCTCATGACATCACACCGTCGATACGTACAGTTGCATTGCGATACATAATATAGCTCATTAGCCAGGTAAGAAGGCACACAATAATACCAACATCCTGCAGCTTGCTTGAGAGTATAGAATGGTTCACGCGATCAAACGCCTCTAATATGTCCAAGTAACACGCATGCACGCAACCAACCTCATCCACAGCCTGACCTCCAGTCGTTCATTGTCTCCAGTAGGTCAATCAAGCATGAAAAAGGCTTCCAAAATCCATGTTGCTCTCTGGACAACCAGTTTTGGGTTTCGAGATTACTCAAAATTCTTTCGCACATAATTCGCTCCATAACTTTTGAAATCACCGGAAGGAGTGTAGCAGGTGATAATCTGTTGGGACAGAACGAATGTCATGTTTATAGATGGGTGTTATGATTCCTCTCTTCCAGCCGGTCAGTACAAAACCCTCCCTCAAAGAGTGATTAAATAAATCACAAAGTGGTCCGCAAAATTGACTATCGCATAACTATCTAAATTGTCAAACGCCCTAAGTTTGATCAACATTTGGCGAATCATGAATTTATTTATTCACATTTGCAGTGGCTTTCGGTGAATTAATCCAAGCCGCCCGTGACCTCTATCCAACATACCGTCACACAGAACAATTAGCATTGGTGTTACAATTCGCCCACCGTGTTCTACCCATTCATCAATTTTTCACTCCTGGCGAATGCACCTCTTGTGATCTAGCCACTTTTCACCCGAATTTGCGCATGTTTGGGTGGCTCAGAAAATTTTCCCGTCGAGGATTTCAACCCCGCATGGTTTTTCTGTTCGGTGATCGTCTGCTCTACGCCAGTCGAATTGGAGGCCTGACTGGGGTTTTCCTAAAGGTTTGCTTAAACAATATATATATATATATATATCTTTCATGAGTATTTCATGAATATGTTGCTGTGTACTTTGTGGGGTTTGACAAAATGTCAAAACGTCTTCCGAATGTCAGCTCAGGAATACCAATACACGATAAGTGGCCACAACCACAAAACTGGTTGTGCTTCCATTTCGCTTTTCGAAAGTCATATATTACTTATTAATAAAAATCTGACCTCAAACAAAAATAAACCATTTAATAACTCATATCCTGTCATATCATATCAACGATTCCATCTGATGCTGACTTAGTTGGGTCTTAAGAAGACGGCCATCTCTTTTGTGTATGTCGATTGCTCTAAACCATGTAGATCACATTTGGATCCTACATTTGACACGATGGCAAGTTAGGCGTAAATAATCGCAAGAACATAGTTGAAACGTTTAAATATCATCGATTTAATATATATTACTGTGCAATCTATATTCCATGAAATATCATGTTCGATGCCTATAACGCTAGGCATATTTTCTCCGATATTTTCCTTTTAACAAATGGCCTCTCACATGAAACGCGTGCCAGTAACTCCATACTTTGAAAAGAAAATTTCGTTAACCCAAAAGCGACGGCTGATACCTGAGAATTAAGAACTAAATATCGAAACATTCATTTCGATGAACCCATAAATTCGAACGCTAGACGGTTGATGTCAATGTTAGCTGTTGGGGGATATGAAGCAGACATCAGCCTAAGCGATTGGTATAAACATTTTCTAATACATACGGAGAAAAGTGCACCAACGATGAGAAGGCAAATCCATGCTCCGACGTTTCGCATCCAATCAGACAGCAAAGTTTCGAGTAGTACCCCAATTGCACATTTTGGTAACGTGCCTGATTCACATCCTTACCATAGCCAGGTGTGAAATGTGTGAACCAGTCTTTGGATTTGAAATACGAGAGCATAGCCTTATAGTCTTATATGTGAAATTGTATCACTGGTATAGCTTTGTGTTAAAGGAAGTGGAGATAATAGCTCAAGCTTTGGGACCAAAGTGGATTCATTCAAGATTTTATACTTAAAACGGCAACAACATAGACGTTTTACGGTATGAATGAAAATGAGCGAAATAATAGTACACCCTGAGTATATCAAAGTTTGGGTTCGTGAATTATGTTCATTTGCATATGTAGGTCCAATTTTTTAAATATTGCCATGTATGGTGAGTCCACTGCATGTTTAGTTAGGGAGTTTCAGAAAAATATAGCAAGCACGACGAAAAATGCACCAGAAATCAATACATGAACTAGGGATTAGTGGGATGGGGTATGTCTGCGAGTCACTTTCTCACCACACACGTGAAACAAGTGTCCTTCAGTAGACAAGATAATTGTTGAGGAAAACATTTCGCGTTATATACACCTGATTCACCACAAGCTTAGTAAGCTCTGTTTCTTTAGAAGTTTGTAAAAGAAATATAAAACATTCATTTAAAATAGTTAAAAAACGATTTGATTTTTCACAGATTCATGGATATGTATGCCTCTGCACCGCAGACGTGACCAAAGAAATTGGGGCGACAACAAATACTTACGAGGAAAAAGTCGAAAAGACACAATCACCTGTATTGAACTCAATTGAATCTTGCTCAAAGTTGTTTACGATTACCGTGAGGGTTGAGAAAGCAATCGTTACTTCGGGTAATCCATGTTCCGTCATTCTACGACGGAAGATTTTATTCATGGCTCCTACGGAAGATTCACGAGATATGTGGGTGACTGAGTTAAAGGCATTGTTGTATGAAAATAGTTCGAACGAGAAATTTAAGAAGATGTGCGCGCATGAACGAGGTTAGTTAAACCGATTAGAAAATAAATAATTATCGAAAATATAAATATAGGCAAGCATCTGGTATAACAGGTTTTGGATGGATGGATGGATGGATCTATCTATCTATCTATCTATCTATTTATCTATCTATCTATCTATCTATCTATCTATCTATCTATCAATCTATCTATCTATCTATCTATCTATCTATCTATCAATCTATCTATCTATCTATCCATCTGTCTATATATATATATATACATCGATGGATTTTATGCTCGACGGATCCTATTCTGAGCCATCAATTGCGCTTTTCACACAACTGCATATCAATTCTCAAAGTTGCCGATATTTTACCATGTCCCGACCATTACACACTAACTCGTTTATTTCTCCGTCATTAATTTCCATATTGTGTGTTTCTACCAAGGTCTAATGGTACCTGTCCAAATTTACATTTCAATTAACAGTGACATAACACTCTGAGTGATAGAGAAACGTTAGAGCTAAAATGCTCAAGCTGGATGCTCTCTTTTTTAACAATAAACGACGCCGTATTTAATAAGCTGTTGTATATAATCCATTATCGCCACAAATAAATTAGAAATATATTGTTTGTTGATAACCGTCTCCTACGATACAAAACAAAGACATTGATTTTCCTTGTAGCAATCAAGCACATCGAGGATTCGGTGGAGATAAAGCGAGAACTATCACAACTTACTCACCGACAGTCTGATCTGCGCTTGCCTAGTCCTGGGACCGCATCTGTAATTAATACATTTTATTCGCCCAACACGCTACTCGATGTCTGTTGGCGCAGGCGACTGACCTTCACGTCAGTGCAACTCATAAATTCTAACGATGTGAGTTACTGGCCTTGTGATTTCGAAATATTTAGCCTAGTTCTAAAGATTTCTTTCATTTTATCGTATAGTCTTCACTCGCCGGTCCTCTCTATCGAAAGCTGAAACACACACCCAAATGGCAGAAGCTCTGGGTCATCCTCGTTGATTTTCGCATGATTTTCTACAAAAATGCCCGATTCGATGAACCACAAGCAACTCTGACTTTACCGGGCTACAAAGTTAGAGTAATCGATAACTTACCCGATTCGGAAAATGGGACCGAATCGATAATTGAGCTGTCCTTCAAAGCGAAACATTATTGGTTTCGGGCAGAGTCGAACGTATTTTTGTTCAGGTGAGCTGGTTACACCAAAAATGATTATCCAATTCGTGTATGCTATAAAATTGAACAGCAAATTTATAGATTATCTATGCTCATTGTAGCAGAGTCAGGTTTACCAAATTGTGGCGGTAAGAATAATAATGATAGCTACAAATTTATATAAAAGAATAAAAGAAGGTGCAGAAGGAGTTGAGTAAAATGATTCTGATAGAAAGGTCAGTTACAGTGCTCTCCACGATATTGAAGATTCCGAGGCCGAAAAATAATCCACAAATTGGGTTGATTGAATCCGTTGTGATAAAGTTCAGAACAAATTGAAGTTCGGGTAACGAATAAAGTTGTTGATTTCAGGACGGTATTCTCATTTATTATATTTGTAATGCGAATAAATTATAGCAACAGAATATTTTGCATTTCACGTCAAAAAGTTAAATTCTGTATTGATTGATTAGTTCAAGCCTATTGTCAATAACAATAGAGAACGAGAGAGCGACGTTTCTTAATATAATATAGTGTTTGAATGAGTATTCGAAATAGATTGAAAGATAATAAGAACCAGATCAAATTGTTTGAAGTCGTACTTTATAATAAATCAAAATGAAGCGATATGCAGATTCCTTTGAGTTTCGACTATGTCGTTATATGATCGAAATTGTTTACACAATATGCATATCCTAGATTGCATTATGGGCATGAAATCTTCCGAAGGAAATGCAAGAAAATTACATATGTTTCAAAGCAATTCAATGAAGTAAAGGTATTCGCGCACTGAAATAAATTAAACTGAAAAGTAACCATGAAAAGTGATTATTGAAACACAGGTACAGGAAAAATTATTTGCTGAAATTAGATTTTACAGCAATAAAAGAAACGAATGATTTGGCGAAAAGATACCCAATTTAATCAAAAAATCATACAAGCTCTTTAAGTGGTTAAATTATTCTGACGCAGTTAAAGTAATATTACAGACTGTTATTTAGGATGGAGGTGTTACTTAATCAAATGATGACACTCAAATTCGTTTCATCGTTACGACGGCATGATTGGGTCCATAATAGTCCATTGAAAACTATTTCTGGACTGTGGAGCTAGAGTTTTTACATAGAGATCTGTCAACCAAGCATGATGCTATCGATACGTGGAATGCTGATCATCCTTGCTTGTGTGTATATTCCACAGACCATCTTCTCGGAGCATTTAGGCTCTAGCAGAATAATCACGAGGTATACCCTTGAATTCAATTATGATTTGGTGAAAGTTTAATGCAAAAATTAAAATAACGTTTGAAAAGCACTTTGTGAAAGAACGGACGTTCACGGATGTTGACAGCCAGTGTACTTAATTCGACATATGCGGCCGTCTCAATGCTGATAGACGTTAGTCTGCTTCAATTGACTTTGAATATCATTCACATTAACTTGTGCAGCCTTAGCAATTGACACCGAAGTAAAAGCGATCTCAAAATGCATACAACATTCCACAGTTTCCGGTTGAACAGCATTTTCGCTATTTAGGGGATAAATCCTCATTTGCAAATTGAAATGTAGCTTTTATGTGGGGACTAATCTAAGTCCCACAGTTGGTGCAATGTAGCACCGGTAACCGTTTGGAATATTTTTGCAACATTCCAATAACAGCACGATGGTAGTTTTTGTTTAAAGTCAGATTTTTATTAATAAGTAGTATATGACGTTCGAAAAGCCCATTTATTTGCTGCATTAATGATCTTTGCTCAGCAAGTAACAACACCGTCAGTATTTTTTCAGTTATCATGTGTCTTAAAACGGTTTAACCGTTCAATGGTTTCACGGCATCCAGATATAACCTTTAAAAACACGAATTAAATATCCATTTGAGTACACCCATCAATTGATGGTTTAATATACAAAGGTTCACACTGGATGCCCTTGTCTGCAGTTATTATAAGTAGCTATTTGATTGCCACCCGTTTTACATAGTCCTGTGAAATAAACATGTACTACGGAATCCATTGTGCTATTCCGAAATATGAGAAACCAACTTTCTCGACCGAAGTTATCTGTAATACACACAGAAATCCAACAAATCAATCATTTAGGACGCAAATGACTGTAACATATGCGATAATACAAGAATAGATGAACAATTATTTGCAAACGCTTGAAAAAGTTAGGATTTGATTTGACATGCATCTCATGTGAAGGCATTCCCAATTTAAACGCGTGCTTCCGCATTTATTAACTAGGATTAACTGTTGCCTTGCTGCTGAAAAGAACAATGTTTTACATTCTCCGTATGGACCCATCATTCATTATGATACAAGAATAATAAATATAGTGTACCGTGCCAGAGAATGTGTAAAAGTGTTTCAAATTGATTGAATATTACGTCGTAATGAATCATCCGTGGGTCCACTGAGAAAATAACTGTTGTAAACCTTGTAAACTAGTGTGTCGCATACATTGTGTTCATACAATTGGTGTGGGGATAGATCGCTAACAAAGAAATTGATTTTTGATTGAAAAAGAAAAGGCTGTACGATCATCCCATTATGGGAAGCGGTGCAATCTATCCTTTAACACTATTCGTGCGAATATCCTCCTATAATTAGGGTGAGACGGTCACGATTTTCAACTCTGGGTTGTGTCTGTCATTACCGCGCAATGGGGGATGACCACCGTAGATTTGGCCTGGTGAGGTTGAAGTAGCAAACACAATGGATCCAATTTCCCTGAGGTCATTCAGCCTGCTATTGATACAGCAACTTCACTTGAGGTCAAACTCGCGCTACTGATGGAATCCGATCCAGTTGATAATTAATTAAATCATTTCGGTAAATTATTCGTGCTATTCATGCACCCGACATGCATACTGTCGATTATGTCATGAAAATTCAATGAAAAAACGTTATGGTCTAAAAAAAACCTGAACAG
This sequence comes from Atriophallophorus winterbourni, assembly GCA_013407085.1. Taxonomy (NCBI): domain Eukaryota; kingdom Metazoa; phylum Platyhelminthes; class Trematoda; order Plagiorchiida; family Microphallidae; genus Atriophallophorus; species Atriophallophorus winterbourni. The sequence continues at coordinate 17,805 of JACCGJ010025082.1, forward strand.
AAAGCATGAAGTCTGGTTTGTAAATAAGATATTTAGATGACATAGACACTTCGCATACAATGCACGTTCAGATTCTTTCTGACTGCTACACTCCAATTGCGATACATAATATCACAAACAGGTTTTTCGAGCTAAATCAAGTAAATATAAATTTTAGCCATAACGGTAAAACATAAAGTGTAGCGCATGTGGATCCTTATCCCACTGTACCTACCTTATGAGTGTAGAAATAATCATCAAAGACAGCATTACACCAGTAGCGCGTACCGAATGCTTAGCTGCCACACAACCATGAAAAAGTAAAATCCTAAAAGATGGGGAAGGGTGGGACTTAAATAGCTACGGATTCTATAGAAGAGTAAACACAAACAAACTGGATAGAGGTGCCTACACCTCGAATGGAACATGCATGAAACTGGTCGTGTGTGTTATGTGAATGCATGCAGATGAGCTGATTTGATAAAGTGCACGGTTCAATAAACGATACGTTCTCTTCCGAGTCGATCGACAATCGAAGGTAATCTTCTAGTCAAGGTTGATACGTAGCGACGAGTGCGTACTGTTAACAACACCAATTTACAAGGGTGGCTGTCGTTCCGACGTAGCAAATTACAGGCCTGTTACGCTGCTCAATTGCATCTCGAAAATTATGAAGCGCATTCTAACCGATTGTATCGTGGGTCTCTTTGAAACTATTGGACTTTTATCAGCAGCGTAACATGGGTTTCGCCATAACAGATCTTGTCTCTCAAATATACTCATCACTCTGGACGGTTGGATGTATCTTGACCTAGGATACTCCGTTCGTGCCTGCTATATTGATGTATCAAAGGCATTCGATAAGGTCAACCACAGCCTGCTTCTGCAAAAGATGGTGCAATATGGGATAATAGCAAACTTATTATCGTGAATAATGAATTATCTGACCGATCGGCATATGCGAGTCCGCATTGATGGCGTTCTATCAAAAAGCATAAACGTCACCAGCGGTGTCCCTCAGGGTTCAGTGATCGGGTCTATCCTTTTCTTGGTATACATAAATGATATTGCGCAAGTAGTACGAAGCAAGATGGCTCATTTTGCTGATGACATAAAAATATGGAAGCAAATCCGATCGAATGAAGATTGTTTGATGCTGCAAGAGGATTTGGATGCCCTGTATCATTGGTCTCAGCTAAATCAAATGCCTTTTAACATAATTAAATGTAAAATGTTACAACTTGACCGGTAATACGAGCATACATATAATCTTGGTCATGAACACTTGACTTGGATAAGCGCTGAGAAGGATCTCGGTATCTGGATTACTAATAATATTTGGGCGTTTCTTTTCTAAAATGCTCCCCGTCATACTTACATCCATCCGACGATAAAATACATGATCCCAGTTTGGGCACCGTGTTTGCGTAAATATATTGAATTGCTGGGTGAAATTTACCACCCGGCAAAGGTGAATGAGCAGATTAAGCACTCGAGGTCCATAATCATATCTATTCTTCACTCCACCAATGACGCACTTATTGCCAATTTAGTAATCGATTACTAGCTGATAATTTCATTATTTACAGATGGTTTCACGCGCTGTCTGCTCTGCTTGCTTGCAACGAGAGCAACGCCACGATCTCTACACCGGGAACGATGGACGACCAAACATCCTCGCTGCGACATAAGACCGCTTCAGAAAACCTGCTCAATCGTCACTCGTCAAAACACGCGTTCATGAGCCAGAAAAACTTGATTGCTATCAGTGGACCAATTGAATTCTAGAAAAGTAGAAAAACGATGGTCAACCAGACATCTTGTGTAACTTTTAACTCGGTTGCTGTTGTCATGAATGTAACTGTTCTCATGTGTAGTTTCATCCACACGTATACTCCACTTTCATGTTCAACGCAATCGGTAATTGAAATAACGCCAAATAATATCGAACAAAAAACGAACAAACGACGGAAAAACAACGCATCCGCTTGCGGCTAGCAATGTCGAACACGCGCGTAAATGGCAAGTGCATGATGATCTCACAGACCACAACGTTACACGTGTTTGTATGGTCCGATCCAAGAGTAAAAATGTGTCCCAAGAAGCTCGAACAATGCCCGATCGATAGATATCGTTTGCACGATAATAATGTGATGTTTGTTCAACATCGCCTGATCTACCCAGCCTAAAGATGACGATTGCATCATGCCTCTAAGAACAAGTTTCTAACCTTGTAGGGTCAATGCTCGGGATTTCACGTCATTGTTACCAAAGTTAATGAAGTGCAACGATGACCGCTTACTGCTAACAAAATCGTTGGCTACTTCGTACGACACAGTATCAAAAATTTGTTGGCTGAAGTAGATTAGTCAACCAATTTGTTTCAGTGACAGCGGCAGAGTAAAAATGTTATCCAACCAGCATTAAACTTTAATAAATGGATACATAAACATTTCACAAATTGAGTAATTGTCAGGACACTCATCGCCGAAGTGGCCAAGCAAGTTACATGTGTGAACCTAGAAACGTTCGCACACTCTCATGATAGGCTTAGATACCTGACACTAACTAGTGTCAGTGTTCACTAAAGTCAAGGGCTCGTACTTAAATCAGAAGACACACTAACGGTTGTGAACGCAGGAGCTGTTTGATACGGAAAACGCGGTTTACAATGATTAGTGTGTCGCATATTTAGTCCAGTATTACTCTTTCGTTAAATTTCTCATGTATCGATGGATAGCCTTAATAAAATCATGCTCATATAAACCGCATTACCAGGCTAACAAGCCCGCAGGATGAACAGGCACCTACGTTGGATCGAGGGCAGCATTTTAGCAGATGATATGAGTAGGACAACCTTCAGGCACCATCCACTGCTCTGCTTTCCAGAGCATACATGGTTTGGCAAGTAAGCCAACGAAATGGTTGCAATAACAACACCAGTGAATAAAGAGTGCCGTTTAATGAAACTAGCCAGTCGACGCCGAACCTAGCAAGTCCTTGAATTTACACGCCAGTCGGACACATCTCATGTTGCGTAAAAAGAGAAATAAGTTTTCGAAGACAACTATTTGTACCAGGAGCAGAGCTTAGTTCGCGCGGCTTATTTAAGTTAATTTTCTTCTCTCGGTGATCGTTATACTAAACATACACACAACAAACTTAGCATTGTGAACGAGCAGAGAGGAGGTGGCATGTGGATTAACATGTACTTACTTACTTTACTTTGTGCGACTATCTCCTCCTGGAAGATGAGTCGGCTTCAAAGAAGATTCTTGGGAATTTGGGTACAAAGCGGCATCCCCAGCACCACTCGGCGTTTGTTCGAGTCAGCTTCTCTAGCCTTTGCACAACCAAGTGCGACCTGCAAGGCAGCAGCGAGTTGCCAGAAAGAGGTGGTCTACCAGTCTCTGTTCCAGGTTTTTCCTCAGGGTTTTCTCCTGAAGCCTTTCCCACAAGGCAGCGGAGGTTTAAAATCAGGGTTTTCCTTCCCTTAGATGAAATGCCCTCCCAGGCTAACGAGCTACATCTGCCCGAAGCAAACTGGTTTTCAGGCGCCAGTCACTCGCCCTCGCCCCTTCTATTGTTGGTAGAAGCAGTTCCGCCGGGCTCGGAGAGCCACTCCTGCATGCCAGAAGCTATTTGAGACGCATGCCATATGGGAGCATTTTATAAACAGTGGGAGCTTATCCCCACTGCCACCCACGGCTATGACAACCTTTGGATTAACATGTCTTGGTCTTTAAACCACAGCCAAGTCTGAAGGAAATGTGGCTGCAATCAGCACGCAGGAAACGGCAGATCTGCTCTCTTAACACCTGACTTTACACCGAATGTTACTATTAATCGAATAAACTGTCACCAATTTACTTGGAACATTGACTGGCTGCAGAACTGAGATGATGATGATGATAAGCTTTGAAGGGTCAAACGTTTGTCCACCACCAACCTCACGAAGAACGATAAACAGAGCTATTGATATGCCATAAAATTGTAATTAAAATGGACACATAAATAGATAGAACAACACGAGAAATAAATAGATGATAAAAATTATATAAAAAAGAAGATGATTGCAAGGACAACAATAAAGAAATGGGAAAATATTATGAAGAGTCAACAGGGGACTTGAAACGATAAACAACGGTCGTCATATCAACGTGAAAAAGTTGGAATGCTGACCCGGTTGCTGGCAAACAGATAAACTGGAGAAAAAGCGATACAACCGGATTGGGAATATGGAGAAAAAAACAGATTGCACATGGGAGTGTTCAAAATGATTGATAGCACAAGTGGTGTGATAAATGCATAAGCAGATTGGTGGCAATGGTAACGTTCACAGCTGGAATGATAAGAAAAACTATTAAATGAAAATGGAAGCTAGAACATTCAGAACATAGCCGAAACTATGGTAGTATATATGGATGTATGTATGAAAGCAAAAGCGTGATCCAGGCAGCGAATGACTAAGCCAGTGGTAGTGTTAGGAAACGTCTCAGGAACCGAGATTGTGGTTTTAAATCAAATAACATCGCGTCGCTTGTGGAATACGACGCTAGTTTATCGTATTTTTCAACTCAGGAATCCGTTTTATATCCAGGTGTCACAATTTTCGACAAGCTTACTCGCTCTCATCAGAATACCAAAGGCTTTTTTCTACGCGTTTCATCTATTGGCGGTAAGCCGAAAGTGATCTCTCATTTTACTTTCTCTTTTCTTTAACTCTATCTTTGTAGTGTCTACCTGTAATTTTTCTCAATTACTTTAGAAAGACTTTGTGCTTATCAAAACATTTTACGTTCAAAGCTATATTTTCATGAGGCTATGCTAGAAACCGTAATCAGATTTTACATTCTTCATATACACGGATCTATAATCGTACAGTACTTCTGTTCTGCGCAAGTTACACCGTGCTAAATTGATTTGCCACTTGTAACACGCTGGAGTCTCGCCGCTATTATACTAATCATTGTATCGCAGCCAGTTTTGGCCGTGTGGTAGATTACTTGCCTTCAGGCTCAGGGTATGATGCATACTTTTCTTGACGCGATATATTCCAATAACACTCTAGCACAAACACTTCCGACCCGCTTCTTAAATGTCTGTCTATGCGCGGGCAACCTGACAGTATCTTAGCCCACGAGCAGTCAATGATTGTACGGCACTTTGCCTGAATCAGGCTTGTGATTTCACAAATGCAAGCACTCAAATGTCAATCAGCAGCAAAGACTTAGTCGAAACACATCACATTGGCTTTCAGAATGTCTTTATTACAATCGGATCACAAGATCTTTGCCGAAAACCTAAGGTGATGCTATGCTTACTACGCGTTGACTTTTGTTTTTTAACATCAGTCCAAAGCGGAAATGTCGCACATTTTTAAATATTCTTTTTTTACTTTTTTCTTCTCCTTTCTTCTTATGAGTGCGACAGAGTCACATAAGAACGTAAACTAGATGCTCAGACTCTGTAGGTTACGAATCAAGCATAACGGCTGTATCGAGCAGACAGAATGAAGCGCATGCGATGTACCAGTTTGGGGCTGACATAGGTAAACGATTTACAAGCCTGAATCCAGGCAAAGCTACATTCAAAGGCTGCGCGTGGGGTAAGATACTGACAGGTTGCCCAGGCCTGGACAGATATAAAATGAGAACAGTGAAACTCCAGCATGTTTGCCCAATAAAATACCTATGATAGAAATAGCATGATAACAAACCAAAGATTGCAACTGAACATACAAGAGTGCATAGCGACTACTTCTACAGGCTTTCACAGTGTAAAAGTGAAAAGACAGCGATGAGAAACACACACACACATAAGAGTTAAGACATTCTAATTCGAAAGCTAGTGAGTTCAAGTGGGGATTGTGATACAGACTTCGAGGATTAATGCTGAATAAAAATAAAGAGCCCACGTAGTCTAGAACGGACGTCTGGTATGTTGCTGTCGGGGGAGCGTAGAGAAGTTCGGAAGAAAAGGAGTGTTTCGAAATGTTACAAGATGAACAAGCCAATGGGGCGAGGAAATAACCCCGAATTAATGGAAACCTAATTGCTGCCAAACCGCGATGCGTTCATACAGCCAGAGTATCACCGCGCTATCTTACTTCGGTTCGGTGTGGTCACGGCAGCAACATTTCCCTGTAAACTGACTATCCAGCTGAAGTTGATAAGTAACTTTGAGATCGGACAAACGTTTTGAAGAAGAAGAAGAAGAATGACTTTATTCGTGTTCACGAATTTTCAGCGTTTTATAAGCGCACAAGGATTGACATGTTGCAGCTCTTTGTAACCGACATTTAGATAAGGTAGGATACCATTTTAAGAAACTGATCACGGCCAGCATTATCGCCATATGACGATACAGATGCTTCGAAACACAATTCCAGAGAAATAGAAAGCAAGGGTGTATTTCTCAAATGTAGCGGTGGGTTTCATGAAGTGCTTCAGGCAACATACTCTGCATCTTTGAAGAGGATGCTAAGTGAAGTTTGTAAAGCTCACCAAAGAGGAGGGTAATACTTAGGACTAGGTTCTGCGACAAGCCAGGGCGAATAGGTCAATAGCACTAATCCGTGGATGTAAATGAGATAATCAACAAAAGTATTCATCCATCTAGGATATAGATCGATTTCCTGTTTATGGGCACACGACGCCAAATTGTCTCATCGTAATGAATGGATAGAGAAGCACGAAAACTGATCGAAGACCAGATTTTCTGCGTAAGATTAATGATGCTGCAGTCTATGTATGTATGTATGTATGTATGTATGTATGTATGTATGTATGTATGTATGTATGTATGTATGTATGTATGTATGTATGTATGTATGAGAGCACAAGCCTTATCCGGGCAGTGTCTCACAGTAACAGACTGCACGTGGGTCAGGTCAGGTTGACCAGACCCGGACAGAGATGCGAAAAAAGTAGAAATAGAAATGGTAGTGAAACTCCAGCGTAGTTCAGCATGCAGCTCACTACCGGTGGCCAATCAATTTAGCACGGTGTTAGCCGGATAGCACAGAAGTACTGCATATCCGTCTTGAGTATATGTTGTGCGATTTGGTCTTCAATACAAACGCCAGGAGAGAAACAAATGACAAGGTTAACGCAGCATCAACCGGTTCAGATTGACATCAATACAGTTAGATTTCGGAAAATACCACTCTAGTGCTGAATAAGTGTTACGTGAAAAGCACGTGTCATAACATGATACTTCAAGAATCAAGCGTTTCAGGACTTGATGTATTACATGAGGATCATCTCCCAGAAGTGTGATGCCATCCACAAACTCTGGATCGGTACATGGTAGATATTCATTAAATGCATCCCTCTGACCAGCTAAAGCATTCCTTGGCTATCATTTCCGGTGAGTAACCAGTTATGAACATTCAATAATGCCACTGAAATATTGCAACATTCTCCATACAATTACAGTGTCCGCGGTTTGACTACCAACTTTGATGCATGCAACTTGTAGGTCAGTAGAAAGTTAACTGATTAAAAGAACACTAGAAAACTCACGATTAATTTTCACAAATTCATTTTGTTGCGGATACTGCAAAAGACAAAATTGAGAGCAATTAATCACAATAAGCAGTGTCAAATTTGCTACATAGATATTAACAATATTTCGGGTGCTTCAATACTTGATTTTGTACTAATGTATTGTGATGCTTATATCCCAATCCCTTACAACAACACTACCGGTTTCGGGCTGTTTGCCGTCATCAGGTGGAGACAGTAAGATCAGGTTCAGTGAGCCTACACAACCCAAGCGGTTTCGGGCCGATGGCCGTCATCCAGTGGAGACGATAAGTTTATGTTTAACTGAGCCCTGGAACAATGGAAGGTGAACCCCGTTTGACATGGGCTTCAAAGTCGAACTGCTTTCATAAATTGATTTACTTTTAGCAAAAAATTATGAAGCAAGAGGACAGCTTCATAAACAGCTGACTATCTACTTGGAAGCGCGCAAACGAGATGGAGCAATCGACGTGGAGACGACGAATGCTCAAGAGAAGGCCATCCCGAACGTGACAGTTATAGTCCACAAATGAAACAAATAGACTTCGTTTAAATTCGTTTACAGGAAACAAAAGTCGTTACAACCAACAACAGATAAAATCAACCGAGAAAGCTTACCGATGATAACAACGATGATGATAAAAACGACGATTCCAATCACGATCATCAACTGAAAAAGAACACGAAACAAGGTTGGAAAATCTGTGAGTTGGCCCCCAGATAATAACATACGGAGGCCTACAGCATACAAGGATTTGCATGTCTCTAATTACAATTGCAGCAATCTAGAAAGCGGCATTTCAGCTTCTGCAGGTTGGCAACCGACACTAGTCTAAACGCAAAATTGTGCTCTAAAATACGCTTCGATTTATGAACATGCCCATTTTCGAAAACTAGATGCTAAAATAGTTCGTATGATTCAATGAAAGGAAGTACATTGATTGACCGAACAGAAACAAAATAATGCAATATCGCCCAAATGACATTGAAGCCGTAGTCTAGCGTAGGAGATGGACAAGCGTGAGGAACTGTTATTCTTGTACAAGTAATAACTATGTTTTATGGATGTGCAATCGTGCAGCACTTCTGTGCTGTGCAGCTAACAGTGTGCTACATTGATTTGCGGCCGGTAGTGAGCGGTATGCGAAAACATGCTGGAGTCTCACTGCCATTGCTATTTTCCTTTCCCTTATCTGTATAAGCATGGGCAGCAGGACAGTATCTTAGCCCACATGCAGTCTTTGACTGTGCGGCACTTTGCCTGGATCAGGCTTGTGATTTCATACATACTTCAGGGGGAATCTTTGTTTAAATCATCAGCACCAAGAAACTTATTCTCAACAGGCTTTATGTTTTCTTAAAGTGGATGGAAGGAAGCTTCATAGAAAACTCGGCGATACATAAATTACTATGGGTTGAAATCTCCGCTAATTTACTAAAGACTGCATTTAAGAGTAACTTTTATAGTCTGTATGATGACATAAAGAGTGCTACTAGAGCAATCAATCTACGTGCAAGTCCCTATCTGCTAATCCGAACTTTAACAAAAAAGAAAAATGGAGCGGTGCCATTAACTCCATGGATCTTGCGGTTTAATCGTACATGCTGGAAGCTATTCAGCGTTTACAAAACGATGGACATCTCGATACTCCTCTTATTGCTAATAATAAGAATAAACCAATAGACCACTTTGAATGACGAAGAAAATACCACATGAGCACACCGAACACTTGAACTGCTTCAAAACACCCGTTTATGCTAGAACGAAGACTCTGATTCACCTGACAAGTGTTATAACGAGTGTCACGCCATTCACAAATAAAGGTAGTAGAGGGGACTGCAGTATGCATGTATGTAATTATGAATTCACAAGCAAAGTTCCGTGGGAAAACATACTATCAGGTTCCTCAAGCCTAGACAGATATGAGAAACGAATACAGAAGTAAAAATGACAATGAGACTCCAGCTTGTTTGCGCATGCAGCTCATTATCTGTGGCAGCCCAAATGAGCACGATATTAGCTCCACAGCAAAGAAGTACTGCTCGACTGTACGGCAGTGCAAAAACAAGGCTGCAGTAACTACCATTAAATATTTCTGTTAAGTACCTTTGTTATTCTGGACTCAATGAAGGTCTCAAAAAAAGTTGGAAAAGAGAAGATAATAGAAATGGAGTTATAGCTGTCCTCCTCGGGTGTTATATCCATTTAAGCTACCAGAAACGGTTCTGTTCACCCCGAGGTTTAGACTTCTGAAGTTTTTAAAATTTTACGGGACGTACTATAATCAACAGTACACGCTCTGGTGCAATATGGAAATATTTTCCCTGTTAATAAAATCAGCTTTCCGGATAAGAATAGAGGGTATTTGCTGATGTACGCAGCTTTGGCAGCCGAATCAGTTGAAAAAATTCCACGGTATGGACGTGCTAACAGGTGAAAACAATGCGAACGATGTCGCTAGAATTGTTACCATTAGACAAAAGCTACGTTGGCTGAGGGAATGCTTTACATCTGCTTTTAATGGCTTTGGTCGCATGATTCGCATGAGTAAAACCAGGGTTCTTGGTCAAGAACATGAGGTTTCAGCCCGTCGGTACTGCTAAGCACCAAGTTCCAATATAAACAACCTCGGTGGTTGTTCGGAATCAGCATATGTCTATAGTCAGTTAATTGACTAATCAAGTTGTGCGTCACTCGATCAGATACCGACTAAACACACTTCATGAATTTTAAAGTTGCTTACTCGCAGCAAAACGAAAAAGCAAACTTATTGCATTGTGAGGCAGGGAAAAGAAATTATTGGTGGATAATTCTAAAGTTAACAAACTTTCATACATGGCAATACTACTCTATAGACATTTATAGGAGGAAAGTATTAGGTCAGTAGAACTAGTTTATCGATCAAATAATGACCGTTTGAACATCAACGGAAAACGAATTATGGACCGATTTGCAAGCTTCATTATGCATACATACACACATACATACACAAATGCACGGATGTGCAATTGGGTATTATTTCGGTACCGCTCAGGTAACACCGTGTTACATTGATTTGAAACCGGAACTGAGCTGCATGTGGAAAGACACTACAATCTCACTCTCAGTTTTGAGTTCATATTATATCTGTCTAGGGCTGGGCAACCTGACAGTATATTAGTCCAAGCACAGTCTCTGACTATGCGGATCCGGATTTGTGATTTCATATATACATACATACTTACACATATATTCACACTTACATTCACACATCATCATCACCATCAGAGACAGCATTACACCAGTAGCATGTATCGAAAGTATAACTGCCATACAACCATGAAAAATGTACACAACATAAACACATACAAACATTTATGTAATGAATGGAAAACCTGGACACAGTGCGAGCATCGCACAAGCTGTACGCTGGCTAATATTGTGTCAGATAACGGATGTGCAATCGTGCAGTACTTGGTGCTGTGCGGCCAACTCGGTGCTAAATTGATTGACCAGAGGTAGTGAGCTGCATGCTGAAACAGGCTGGAGTCTCACTACCATTTCATGTTCTTTTTTCTTCCTCATATCTGTCTAGGCCTGGGCAACCTGGCAGTATCTTAGCCCATGTGCAGTCTATAACTGCACGGCACTTTGCCTGGATCAGGCTTGTGCTTTCATACATGCATACATACAAAGAACAAAGACCCAGGGAGAAAACACAGAAATCGAGTACGACAGTGAAACCGCAGCAGATCTATCTGTACAGTCCCTTAACTTTATCAAAAATAGCACAATTACAAGACAATGCAATAGAGAAGACTTTCAAATGTTACCTTCATGTTCTTCATCCAAAACTTCCGTTTCAATTTTCCAGCACTTGCTTCAAATTGTGACGCACCTGCCTGAAGAACATCTGTTGAAAATCGAAAAGTTAGTTTTAGCCACTAACCAGCTCGATCATCGAGTTGTGACAGTTTCTGATCTCGTTCAAGGACCTTTTCCACATTAGTCCTCATAATGTCAACGACTTCATCGACTTGAGCTTGCGTTTGTTGTAATCGTTTATTCGCAGGCAAGTGTCTCGGCTGATCGGTTTGCCTGTGGTGATAAAATTAACGTATAAAGAAAAACTCACGGGTCACTGTGATTCAGCTGATCGTAAGCGGGGGCAGACCTATAGCAAATACGTAACCATGGATTCAAAACTCACATTGAGAATTATTGAACGTATGGGAAAAACGTTGTCCACTCAAAAAGGAATAGCGATCAGAAAGTGGATAGCTTCAAAAAATAGACGGTGTAAACAACAAGATTTCGAGGTCGCCGAAACTTCGCCCTGTGAAAAGTGATTTTAGTGTTTAATCGATTAATTAACAATATAATAATAATAATACGAGTGAAGAGGATATTCTGGTGAATTTGAGGTTAAAGCTTATCATTAGAAAAACCATACTATAGCAAAATACGAACAGGATGTGCATCATCATCATCATCACCATGAAGCACAAGTCTGGAGCCAGACAAAGTGCCAAGCAATATGAAGCAGGAAAAGCAGATAAGCAAGCGCGTGTAAAAAGGGAAAGCAGGCAAGCGGAATACGCAAAAGCAAATGCACAAAAAGCAGCTTGTTTTTGTAGTTTCACTGCATGCAATATTGTGGGCGTTTGTTTTGTTTTTGTTTTTTTATATAAAATAATACCGGATAAATATTATGACACACATAATAAAATACACTGTCGCCACTGACTTCGGTTTGCAGCCATATCTCGTTAGGTTTCCAGCCAACTATTAGGTGGAGCTTTTGGACCCCACCCAGGCAAACGAAATCCCCCAACTGAGCCTAGCGCTACGGTGAGTTTCTTCATCCCCACGCGCCACGTCATGGACTGGCCACCCGATCGCTTCTCACAGCTTCTGCCAGGATCTGCGAATAAGGCACGGTACGGTAGACGGTGAGTAGGCATTCCTAATACATGTCCCAACCATCGCAAGTGAGCACGGATTTGCAATCATGCAGTACTTCTGTTGTTTGTCTGGCACCGTGTTAAATTGATTGGCCACCGGTAGTGAGCTGTACGCTGAAACACGATGGAGTCTCATTACCATTTCTATTTTATTTCTCGTGTCTGTCTAGGCCTCTGCTGACTGACAGTATCTTAGCCCACGTGCAGTCTCTGACTGTACGGCACTTTGCCTGGATCAGGCTTGTGCTTTCATACATACATACATATATACATACATACATACATACAGATAAACGACTAGAACGCTCGAATGGGTAATCAATATCGCATATACAACATCTGATGACCTTTATATATATTGCGTTGAGACTGGGCGTTAACGTTGGGTGATGGTTTGTGTACTTTTAGCTCCATTGACTAATACCGGGTGGAGCTCTACTAGCATCATCATAGCATTCGGTCCGAATCGATCATACTACTATTAGTGCTCGCCGGAGATTGGAATGAAGATTGTCGCTCCTTTTAGGATACCTACATAGATTCCGATTATGGTCTTGTGTGAGGTAGCTTTGCGTTAATATTCTCCGCCAATAATCCATCGAATGGGAATCGGAAAGCCGTGAAAAAATTATCCCAGCCTGTACTCATAGGTTAAAAAGTTACCTTGAGAAACTCACTCGCAGTTAATGTGTCATAGCCGTGGGTGGCAGTGGGGATAAGCTCCCACTGTTTATAAAATGCTCCCATATGGCATGCGTCTCAAATCATCATCATCATCATGAAGCACAAGTCTGGAGCCAGACAAAGTGCGTCTCAAATAGCCTCTGACAACCAAGTCCAGCTTCTGGCTTGCATGAATGGGTCCCCGAGCCCGGTGGAACTGCTTCTACCAACAAGAGAAGGGGCGAGGGTGAGTGACTGGCGCCTGAAAACCAGTTTGCTTCGGACACATGGAGTTCGTTAGCCTGGGAGGGCATTTCATCTAAGGGAAGGAAAACCCTGATTTTAAACCTCCGCTGCCTTGCGGGATACCCTGGAGAAAACCGAGGAAAAATCTGAAACAGAGTCTGGCAGGCGGTTAGTTGGTGCACACTACCTCTTTCTGGCAACTCCCTGCTGCCTTGTAGGTTGCACTTGGTTGTGCAAAGTATAGAGAAGGTGACTCGAACAAACGCCGAGTGGTGCTATAGACGCCGCTTTGTACCTAAATTCTCAAGAATCTTCATTGAAGCCGACTCATCCTCCAGGAGGAGATAGTCGCACAAAAGTATAAGTAAAATACTGTGTGCAACTGCCAGGTAAGGGGGGACACCATAGCGGATGGTTATGTGGGACACTAAAATATAAGCCTGTGGGACCAGATAATCAGCCTCAATGTCCCATTAGTTTTCGAACGCTCAACTGGAATACTTCTGCACTGCCGTCAAATAACTTCTGCACCTGCGCACATTAGATAGCGTAGGCACTTAAAGAATGGGCATAAACGGAGTTTGCCGCTCTAAGGAGAAAGGTAGAGACTAAATAAAATTCAAGAATTTGAAAAAATAATGCTGGGAATACACACAACTATTCCAACCTATTCTGTCGACGAGATTAACCTGCGTAGGTAACGCTGGTTAGTTCACGATTTATGGATGCCGGATCACCATCGTCCGAAACGAATTCTTTTTGTGACGCCATATCCCGATTGGCGTACGTCTCTTGGTGGCCAAACCTTCACATGTACGCAGCTGAACACCCTAAATAGCAGCACGTCTTTCTGGCTGAGGTCCCCGCGATCAGAGATCGTAGTGGTCAGTAATGCTTCAGGATATGTCCAGAAACCGTTTTAGGTGGAGGTCTTGCTTAACCTTGAACATTGCCAAGTGGAATGACGAGGAAAGCCTGCTATGATGCGACAATGAAAGCCGCAAGGAAGCTGTCGTGTATTCATGTTTCATTCGAGGTATAGACATTTCATCCCGGCTTGCTTGTGCTTACTCTTCACGGATGTGCAACCTTACAGTACTTCTGTGCTGTGCGGTTAACACCGTGATAAACTGAGTGGCCACGAGTAGTGAGCTGCATGCTGAAACACGCTGGAGTCTAACTACCATCTTTATTCTCTATTTCTCATATCTGTCTAGGCCCGGGCAACCTGACAGTAATATCGCCCACGTAAAGTCTCTGACTGTGCGGCACTTTGCCTCGATCAGGCTTGTGCTTTCATACAATAACATATACTCATCTCTAGAATCCATAGCTATTTAAGTCGCACCCTTTTCCATCTTTCAGGATTTTACGTTTTATGGTTGTATGGCAGTTTAGCATGCGGTAAGTGGTACCGGTGTAATGCTGTCTATGATTCGGTCGACCGGGCACAAAACCAAAGGAGTGAGTGAGCCTATCACTGAATCAGTATGTATGTGTGAAATCACATCATCATCATCGTGAAGCATAGGTCTAGCAACAGATAAAAGGCCAAAGCAACTTGAAGCAGGAAAAACAGAGAAAGCGAACGTGCAAATAGGAATATGCTAATGCACAAAAGTCAAATTATTTTCGTAGTTTCACTGCAAACGACTTTGTGATTTCAGATTTGTATTGAGTAAGGACAACAATTGTGGCACGCTAAATAAACTACATTGGCGCCACAGACCTCGAGTTGCAGCCATATCGGTTTCGAACCAACTATTAGGTGGATCTTTCGGACCCAATGCAGACAAGTGAATACGTCCTACTGAGCCCAGTACTACGGCAATTTTATTAATTTCGATGTGGCCTTCTTAAATCGTGTCCCAAACATCGAAAACGAGCAAGCTTCAGTATGTCTCTCAGTCCGTGGACTCTTGGTACTAAGACCCATTTGTAGACATCTATTTCTGATCCCGCACCAGATCGCACTTCAGCTTCAGCCTAAAACGACGCAGTATGACCCTTGTCCAGTTAGTGTAGATTCTCTATATATCAAAACCATTACAAAATCTAAGGCTCCTAGCCTCGATGCCATACTACCTGGTATATTTAGAGCGGGCAAATACTGATCGATACATTAGACGCTTTTACGAGATTCGGTAATCAGAATCTGTTTTATTGAGGGAATAAATGGTTATCATAGCGATATGCAAAATGTGTAAACTTCCTACTCTACTCACCGAAGGATAAATCTCGCTCTTATTATCACAATATTGTTAGTATCAATAAGCGTTCGAAGACCAACATTACATAGGGGATAGCAATTGCGAGAACAGTGAACAGGATTGCGTTCTAGTGTAAACTGTGTCGACCTCTATTTTTATATTCGACAGATCTTAGAACTGCGTCATACTTATCGGTTACCGATAATAGCCACCCTTTTCAAATTCAACCACCAGGGCCATTTGTTTTCCTTATTTTCATTGATGATCTAGCAAATCAGACGCGCTTCCACTCTTATATGTTTGCTGATGACGTTATAATTGTTGAAGGGAATCTAGTTACCTGATGAATGACGTAGTGGCTGTGACGAAGTGGACGGATAAGTGGTTCCTTCACGAAAACCTATGGAAGAGCCGATTGCTGTCTACCCTGAAAGACAACATGGTTGTCTTTACGTCCTCAATCCATACGGAGTTCCGTAGGGTACAATCTACTGTGGACTTTGGAATCATAGTCTCCGCTAAGTTCAATTGAGCTTATCAATGCGCTACTAAAGCTGAAAAGAGAATTTTCTACGTTGCGCTCAGCTCCCTCACCTGAGGTACTGCTACCCCTCTACAAGGCAATAGTAAGACCACATCTACAGTTCTGTATTCAGGCTTGGAGGCCATATTACCAGGATATATTGTAGCTAGAGAAGGTACAAGAGCTCGTCACTCGCATTATCGAGTGGTTGGCGTTTATCAACTACTAGAATCGTCCCACAGCATTAGGGCTTCTCTCGTCAATAAAGAGGCACCACATGGACAATCTTATTGAAACCTTCAAAGTTGTCAAGGAATTTAAATGTCTTAAATTTGATTATTTCTTTTGGTTCCCTCCTATGGTTGCTACACGAGGTCACAGACTGAAGTTAGGTAAGCTGCATACCATACTGGAATCCAGGACACATTTCTTGATAATCCCAGTAATAAACTTGTGGAATTCACTTCCAGGAGATCGAGCCTCGACAGCACGATTGGTGCGCACAATCGCGGACCGGACGAAGGCTGGCAAGTGGTCTTTCCGGAGCATTACCCATATTAATCATTTTCTCACATTTTTTGTTAAAAAATGGTATGGAAATAATCGTTTCGTAGATGAGATTTAATATTTGGTTAAGTATGATGCCCCAATTCAACAACAGTTGTTCGGAATGCAAATAGCTAATGAAACTGGAATAAAAAGGGTAGTAACTGTTTTCACAACCAGCGAGACCGGATTCCTCAAACCTCACTATTACACTATCCGCTCGTGGGATCGTTAAAGAAATTGAGTGGAAACTGCCCTTCCAACGGAGATTGCAGCGAATATAAGGGACTTTAGAATGTTGTTTGTTCTGCTTCGTCCTGCATCTGGATGCTGCAGCTTTAGAACGGATGTGCAATTGTGTAGTACATCTGTGCTGTGCGGCTAACTGTGCTAAATTAATTGGCCACCGACAGTGAGCTGCATGCTGAAACACGCTGGAGTCTCACTACCATCTATATTTTCTTTCTCATATCTGTCTAGGCCTAGGCAAACTGCCAGTACCTTAACCCATGTGCGGCAATTTGCATAGATCAGGTTTGGGCTTTCATCGATCGATCGATCCATCCCTATAGTCAATAGTGTATTGTGGTAAGAAAGAGATAAGCTTAAAAAATTAATCACGGGATATTGTACAGAAGGATTCGAGAGTTCAGGTGATTAGTTAGGAGCGAAATGAAGAAAACCTAGATAGTTCCTGTTGAAAGCAGAACGTGTCGTATAATTACGGAAAAAGTGCAGTATCACGGATCATAGAAAGGTAGAGCACTTCAAACGTAAAGTAAACAATTAAATATAGAGACGCTCTTTAAAAATAGAAAAAGAGAGGCCAGACACCACGTAAAAAGGTAGATCGTTCCAGGCTTGAGCTATGCACACAGAGAAAAAGTGTTTGCGACAGTCAAACCTACTTTGTTGATGGGCGACCTTTAAATGATGGCCACGAGTACGAGTGGAGGTGGCAAACACGAACATTCTTTTACACGGATGGGTTTTCCGTTAGTATTTTGTACGTCAATATTAGGTCCTCACGGATTTGATGGTATTTTGATGAGAACAAATTTAGTGGTGTAGCTATAAAACTCAAGCCCTTTGATCAGCCTTGTGGCATGCCGTTGAGGCTGCTCAAGTATAAGTTCGCCACGCCTTAGCCACGGGTTCCAAACAACATACTTTAAATATGGTTAAACGTACGCATTCCGAAAGGACGAGAAAAAACGTAAATCAAATCTACCGAAAGCACGCTTCAAGAGGAAAACGTTGCCATTCGCCAAGGTGGCTGCCTTTATGCATTGAGCAGAACACCTTAAGTCGTTCTGAACCAACACCCATAGGTCACTCTCTTGGGTATGGTATGGTATGAAAGCACAAGCCTAATCCAGGCAGTGCCGCACAGTCAAAGACTGAACGTTCGCTAATAGATTCTCAGGTTACCCAGGCCCTGGCAAATATGAAGGAAAACATAGAAATGGAAATAGACATGGTAGGAAAACTTCCGCGTGTTTCAGCATGCAGCTCACTAACGTTTGCTAATCAATTTATCAAGATGTTAGCCGCGCAGCACAGCAATGCTGCATGATTGCACATCCGTGCTAATGATGAGCGGTGCATTGCCCAAGGTAAAGGTGTGGTTACCCTGTTTTCGTATCCGCAGTACACGACATTTTCCCGTATTAAAAGGAAAGTGGTTCGACACCGACCATGCGTAAAGCGAATCCAAATCGGCCTGCAAGTCAGTAATGTCGGTAGGACAAGAAAGCTTGCGCCATATTTTGATATCATCAGCGAACATGAGTAATGACGATTTTATTTATTTGATGAATAAAAGAAATAGGCGTGGTCAAAGAACAAATCCTTGTAGTACATCACATTTAGATGGAAAGGATTCGGAAAGCGTTTTGCGTGTTTCAACACGTAGAGTTCTGGAGCACAGAAATGTAGCTATCCATTTCAAGAGTGGGTGCCAATTCCAAGAGTTTGTAGCTTGTAAATAAGTACCGAGTGCTTACCTCTGGCTAAGGCATAGGAAAAGTCTAAGTAGATGACGTCCACCCGTAGCTAGCGTTATGTGATTTGGTCTAACTGTCTCTTGTTAGGAGTAAGTTCGAGGTGCACAAAAGGCCGCAAGCTCTAATGATTTCATTAAACCTTCTGCAATGATTAACTCCATTATTTTGGACAGTACAAGAGCTAATGTGACTGGGCAATAATTTCCTGTGTCACTGTGGTTTCCTCCTTTTAATATTGGTGTTATTATTTTTCCTTCCAGCCGTCTGGCACTTCAGCGGTATCTAATAAGCGCTGAAAATGCATGGCAAGGGGGTCACAAAGGATATCAGCGACTGCTTGTAGGGCCTCTGGAGTGATGTGATCGATTCCTGCAGAAGAATTCGTACGAAGTAGCAATATATTGTTTCGCACGTGGTCAGCAGTAAATGTAGCAGAAGAAATATGGAAGGGAAGTTGGGGCGGGAAAAATTGGTAACGTCTCTGATGAATTCCGGAAGATCGGGGTAAACGTTTTCTCCACTACCAATTTTGGCTAGGCTGAAAAGGGGTGTAGCATTGAAATAAAAATTCTATCTAAATACTTTTAATATAGACAATGTGTCAGTGAGCTAGTGGTGTATTGGTCATGTGCTTCGCCTCAGTGTCCAGAGGTCGCAGGTTCGAGTCACGGAGCGGAATTATTTTCTGAAAATTATTCGTCATCGGATTGAAGACACATCATTTTTCCAAATAGGATTTTCCAACTTTTATCTCTCTTATCTTAATTTCGATTTCTTCCAAAGCAATCTTGCTCTCCCATTTTATCCGCTCCCTTGATTTTCTTTTCATTTCCATTTCGTTGAGTTTTGCCTTTGCTGTTTCAGCGAAACGGTGCACGAATGGTTGCAGAGATTGAGAAAAGGAACTGTGGGGAGAGTCATTAGTGAGAGTGTCATTAGGAAACGTATCAAAAAATGGATCCAGCTCATCAGAGCTGGAACTTTCCTTGAGCACTGCTCCCGCTATTACTTGTAGTTTGTTAGTAGGCATACTAAAAAGATTTTTATTAACAATTATCAGCCAGTAGTTCAGTATCAGTATCAGTATCACAGGGCGATAGTCGACCAAGTCGAAACGAGTACCCAGATTCTTTCGGAGGTGCGCTTGAAAACACCCGCCACTACCAGGATTGATTCGTAAGTAACACGGGGGGGTGTAACTGTGAATGGAA
>JACCGJ010025083.1:0-25868 GCA_013407085.1 Atriophallophorus winterbourni
GAAACAATCGATTGTGACCAAGCTTGCAGTTCCCACGGCAACAAACACTACCTACCGTTGCCCGTTTTGAACCACGCATAAGGCATGTTTCTAATGCATTGATCAATCTAGGAAAAAATATTTGGACTGGCTGTATTTCTGAGTCAAGGCTGTTGATGTTGTATAAATATGGCCGACGATTTAGTGAGAAACAGATTTCTGCAATGTCATTCAATCCTTAGTTAGTTCTTTTCCCACTCGGAATATTGAGAGGAAGCCCGTTCTCAGCACAATCCAATTCCGCTATATTGAAAATGACTTGGACAACCCAGAGTGCACTCAATCTCCACTACCGTCGACTTGGATGTTTTGCTGGCAAACAGAAATACCGAGCGAAGGACAATTTGGTGACAAATGTTACGTACGTTCCAGCAACACTTTCGTCCCCGGCGAAATATCAAGTAAACATTTGTCACGTCAAGACCGGCGAAACAACGCCGAGAAAGGATCATCGTCGCGATAAGTTTCCTACGACCTGAATGATCTTTGAGTTTTCTCATGAGATTGTGTCGCTCTTTTGATATATTCAAACGATTCTGATTATAATAAAATTGATTGTTTTCAATTCAACGTATTCTATCTCAATTTTGTGGGCATTATTACAACGGGATTCATGCTGGACCTTGCAAATTTTAACATGATGTATACGACATTTTAACCTAGGGAACATTCATGCACCGTGATTTTGTTTAACATAGGGATTGGTATGAAATGTAACTGGTGTGTAATGCAGACATTTTAACATGGTTGAACCAGGTTAGTTTAAATTTGGAGGCTCCTCTCCAGGCTGAAACCAACGTTAGTGTTGAACGTGCTAACCATGTGGAGCGGAGGATCCAGTTAAAATACTTCCAAGTGCCGCTCCAAACCTCCTAATAGATGAATAGAACGTTCGTGAAAAGCATTGCAGTGTACACTATTTTCAAAGTTTCGCGAATCCAGACACGGCTACGTAGATATATTCGTGCGTACATTCTAGGATTTAAGCTCCGATATCTTAGGAGAGTAAAATCCGGGATCGCAGACAAGCTACGTTATTTGAATTTTGCATATTCAAGAGCGGTTTGTTCTCATAATCCCAGTCGTGTATAGCTTTAAATTACTTTGCAGATTAAAACAATCATCATCAACAGAACTACTTTACCGGAATTTTGTTTTAGTAAATCGTTCAGTTAGATCAGTAGCTGCATTTGGAAACCGAATTATTGACTTTGATTTGCTCTTGCGGTACAAAGACGTTTGCCAAAGTGATATGAAAGCTCTTGGCATTGACCCCGCGAGTTAAGAGGAACTTGCTCTTGACCACTCACACGTCAACGACCTCCGGAAGGTTAAAATTGGAATAACGCCACTGCCTCTGGTACTGGAATAGTGACGTCATTTAAAGATTGCGCTAACGTTTTCCGGCAACAATTCGCATCTGTTATCTCACAAGTGTCGACCCATAGACAGCCTTTAAACTCTGACAGCTGCAGCTTGCTAATTATTCATTGGGTAGAGTGTCCCCCTAACGTTGTTCAAACAAAATTAATGACAATGAAGAGAACAGGCTCACCCGGTATAGACAATATACACGCAAACATTTTGTACAATCTATCTTCCAGGTTGGTAATGCCTACATCTGACGTATTCACGATGATTTTCGAGCATAGCTTTGTGCCAGAAACTTGGAAAACTGTCCTGATTATTCTCATCTACTAGGGTAGAAAAAGAAATGATCTATAAAAAACTCTCGCCTGATAGCCTTTTTACCAGTGCTATCAAAAGTAATGGAGTCCCTAATAGCTGATGCCTTTCGGTGTCACTTTGAGATTAATAATTTAATCTCCGGGGCACAGCATGGAATCAGGAAAAAAAGATCTCGCCTGACAAACTTGCTATTAGCAAAAGAATCTTGGTCTGAGCCAATGGATCCTGGCAACTCCGTGCACGTAATTTATATCAATTTTTGAAAAGCCTTCGATCGTGTGAATCACGAAATACCTTCATCGAAACTACTCACCTACGGAGTACAGGGTAAACTCCATGCATGTATTAAAGAATGGTTGATATCTCGTGAGATGAATGTTAGAGTCAAAAACGAACTATCCGAGTCGATTAAAGTTGCCCGTGGTGTCCCACAAGAATCAGTCCTCGGACCGCTTTTGTTTTTAATATATATATAAACGACTTGCATACTGTATTGCAGTGGTCGGTGCTTATTTTCGTTGATGACGCAAAGCTTTGGCGCAAGATAAACTCCACAGACGACACGCAGAAGCTGCAACGGGATCTCGATATGATTCACACTTGGTCCCTAGACAACGAAATGCCCCTGAATGCTTCGAAATGCAGTCTATTGTCTCTCAACAGCAAGTCCAGCAAAGAATATTATCTTGGTCGCACTGTTATTAAACCCGTCTCCTCCGAAAAAGATTTAGGTGTGATTATCCAATCAGACTTAGGAAACTCAATGGAATATCGACTGGCTGCCGCAAAGCTGAAAACAAATTGGGTCTCCTTAGAATAGTCCTAGGTTCGTTTGACCCCAATATTGTCTGCAAATTGATTTCAACGTACATCCGTCCTCATGTTGAATATGCTATACCGACAAGGGATCCTTGGTTGAAAAAAGATATTCTGCTATTAGAAACTCCACAGCGCAGAGCGACAAAACTCGTTATGGAACTTTTTATTATCCATACGAAATGAGACTTAAATTATTGAATTTGCATTTGGCACAATACAGACGGAAACGAGGAGCACTAATGTTCATTTGGACAGTGCTTAATCAAACAAATCATCCTTGCGGTCGTTTGTTTCGTATTTACCATAACACACGTCTGCGACGTCACTAATCGAAACTTTACCAACAGTATAGCAGGTTGAACTGCCGCAAATATGCATTTTTCGTTCACAATGTGCAATTGTGGAACAGTTTATCTACTCATGTGGTACAATCTGGAACCGTTGAAGTTTTCCAGTAATCAATAGATATGCACATGGACAAGTATGTTTTTCACGTTTGACAATAATCTAACAAAATTTTGATATATTTTACCATCCCACTCGATGTACATTTTCGTGGGTCTTGTAAAGCATAGCTTTAACCTGCATATAAACTATGAATAAATCTATGAATAAAGCGTCTTCTGAAAGATGGGCAGGAGCGGATACAGCTCTATTCTGTTGAACGCAAATCACGACGCCGTCATGCAACTGAGAGTACTGCCTATCAATACACGCGCTGCGGGAGAGATTGTTCCTCCCGAATCGGAATGTTAAGTGATTCAAAAAGCTGTGGAACTTGAAAATTCATGCGTTGGTTATGTACATCCGTGGTCGACATCGACCGAAGGAGGCCAACAATACAATTCATAGGCCGGTGCACTGTTACTTGTAGCGTACCAAATGAATAAAATAATTTTTTGTTGAAACTGTGTATCTCACGATCTCACCACCCGCTACAACTGTCTAATGAGGTTATAAAACAAAGAAACAATCGATTGTGACCAATATTGCAGTTCCCCGGCACAAACAATAACCTACCCGTTGCCCGTTTGACCTCCGCATTAGGCATTGTTCTATACAATCAACGAGACGAAAGATTCTGATTGACTGTATTTCTGGGTAAAGGGAGTTGATTTTGTATAAATATGCCGACGATGTTAGTGTAACACAGATTTACTGCAAGCTCATTCGGCTGAGTTGGTTCTTCTCCACTCGGAATTTGAGAAGCGAAGCCCGTTCCTCCAAGCACAATCGAAAATCCGCTATATTGAAAATGACTTGGACAACGCCAGAGTGCATCAAATCTCCACTCCATCGACTTGGATGTTTTACTGGTGAACAGAAAGATCCAAGCGAAGGACAATTCGTGACGAATGTGACGTACTTTCCAGCCACGAATTCGTCCCCGGCGAAATATCAAGTAAAGATTTGTCACGTCAAGACCGGCGAAACAACGCCGAGAAAGGATCATCGTCGCGATAGGTTTCCATACGACCTGAATGACCCTCGATTTTTCTGATGAGATTGTGTCGCTCTTATGATATATACAAACGATTTTGATTATAATACAATTGATTGTTTTCAATTCAACGTATTCTATCTCAATTTTGTGGGCATTAATACAACGGGATTCATGCTGGACCTTGCATATTTTAACATGATGTATACGACATTTGAACAGGGAAGCATTCATGCAACGTGGATTTTTGTTTAACATTAGGGATTGTAGGAAATGTAACTGTGTGTAATGCAAGATAATTTTAACATGGTTTAACAAGGTTAGTTGTATTTTGGAGGCTCTCTCCAGGCTGAGGAACCAACGTTAGGTGTTGAACGTGCTAAACATTGGAGCGGATGGTCCAGTTAAAATACTTCCAAGTGCCGCTCCAAACCTCCTAATAGATGAATAGAACGTTCGTGAAAAGCATTGCAGTGTACACTATTTTCAAAGTTTCGCGAATCCAGACACGGCTACGTAGATATATTCGTGCGTACATTCTAGGATTTAAGCTCCGATATCTTAGGAGAGTAAAATCCGGGATCGCAGACAAGCTACGTTATTTGAATTTTGCATATTCAAGAGCGGTTTGTTCTCATAATCCCAGTCGTGTATAGCTTTAAATTACTTTGCAGATTAAAACAATCATCATCAACAGAACTACTTTACCGGAATTTTGTTTTAGTAAATCGTTCAGTTAGATCAGTAGCTGCATTTGGAAACCGAATTATTGACTTTGATTTGCTCTTGCGGTACAAAGACGTTTGCCAAAGTGATATGAAAGCTCTTGGCATTGACCCCGCGAGTTAAGAGGAACTTGCTCTTGACCACTCACACGTCAACGACCTCCGGAAGGTTAAAATTGGAATAACGCCACTGCCTCTGGTACTGGAATAGTGACGTCATTTAAAGATTGCGCTAACGTTTTCCGGCAACAATTCGCATCTGTTATCTCACAAGTGTCGACCCATAGACAGCCTTTAAACTCTGACAGCTGCAGCTTGCTAATTATTCATTGGGTAGAGTGTCCCCCTAACGTTGTTCAAACAAAATTAATGACAATGAAGAGAACAGGCTCACCCGGTATAGACAATATACACGCAAACATTTTGTACAATCTATCTTCCAGGTTGGTAATGCCTACATCTGACGTATTCACGATGATTTTCGAGCATAGCTTTGTGCCAGAAACTTGGAAAACTGTCCTGATTATTCTCATCTACTAGGGTAGAAAAAGAAATGATCTATAAAAAACTCTCGCCTGATAGCCTTTTTACCAGTGCTATCAAAAGTAATGGAGTCCCTAATAGCTGATGCCTTTCGGTGTCACTTTGAGATTAATAATTTAATCTCCGGGGCACAGCATGGAATCAGGAAAAAAAGATCTCGCCTGACAAACTTGCTATTAGCAAAAGAATCTTGGTCTGAGCCAATGGATCCTGGCAACTCCGTGCACGTAATTTATATCAATTTTTGAAAAGCCTTCGATCGTGTGAATCACGAAATACCTTCATCGAAACTACTCACCTACGGAGTACAGGGTAAACTCCATGCATGTATTAAAGAATGGTTGATATCTCGTGAGATGAATGTTAGAGTCAAAAACGAACTATCCGAGTCGATTAAAGTTGCCCGTGGTGTCCCACAAGAATCAGTCCTCGGACCGCTTTTGTTTTTAATATATATATAAACGACTTGCATACTGTATTGCAGTGGTCGGTGCTTATTTTCGTTGATGACGCAAAGCTTTGGCGCAAGATAAACTCCACAGACGACACGCAGAAGCTGCAACGGGATCTCGATATGATTCACACTTGGTCCCTAGACAACGAAATGCCCCTGAATGCTTCGAAATGCAGTCTATTGTCTCTCAACAGCAAGTCCAGCAAAGAATATTATCTTGGTCGCACTGTTATTAAACCCGTCTCCTCCGAAAAAGATTTAGGTGTGATTATCCAATCAGACTTAGGAAACTCAATGGAATATCGACTGGCTGCCGCAAAGCTGAAAACAAATTGGGTCTCCTTAGAATAGTCCTAGGTTCGTTTGACCCCAATATTGTCTGCAAATTGATTTCAACGTACATCCGTCCTCATGTTGAATATGCTATACCGACAAGGGATCCTTGGTTGAAAAAAGATATTCTGCTATTAGAAACTCCACAGCGCAGAGCGACAAAACTCGTTATGGAACTTTTTATTATCCATACGAAATGAGACTTAAATTATTGAATTTGCATTTGGCACAATACAGACGGAAACGAGGAGCACTAATGTTCATTTGGACAGTGCTTAATCAAACAAATCATCCTTGCGGTCGTTTGTTTCGTATTTACCATAACACACGTCTGCGACGTCACTAATCGAAACTTTACCAACAGTATAGCAGGTTGAACTGCCGCAAATATGCATTTTTCGTTCACAATGTGCAATTGTGGAACAGTTTATCTACTCATGTGGTACAATCTGGAACCGTTGAAGTTTTCCAGTAATCAATAGATATGCACATGGACAAGTATGTTTTTCACGTTTGACAATAATCTAACAAAATTTTGATATATTTTACCATCCCACTCGATGTACATTTTCGTGGGTCTTGTAAAGCATAGCTTTAACCTGCATATAAACTATGAATAAATCTATGAATAAAGCGTCTTCTGAAAGATGGGCAGGAGCGGATACAGCTCTATTCTGTTGAACGCAAATCACGACGCCGTCATGCAACTGAGTACTGCCTATCAATACACGCGCTGCGGGAGAGATTGTTCCTCCCGAATCGGAATGTTAAGTGATTCAAAAAGCTGTGGAACTTGAAAATTCATGCGTTGGTTATGTACATCCGTGGTCGACATCGACCGAAGGAGGCCAACAATACAATTCATAGGCCGGTGCACTGTTACTTGTAGCGTACCAAATGAATGAAATAATTTTTTGTTGAAACTGTGTATCTCACGATCTTACCACCCGCTACAACTGTCTAATGAGGTTATAAAACAAAGAAACAATCGATTGTGACCAATATTGCAGTTCCCCGGCACAAACAATAACCTACCCGTTGCCCGTTTGACCTCCGCATGAGGCGTTGTTCTATACAATCAACGAGACTAAAGATTCTGATTGGCTGTATTTCTGGGTAAAGGGAGTTGATTTCGTATAAATATGTTGACGATGTTAGTGTAAAACAGATTTACTGCAAGCTCATTCGGCTGAGTTTGTTCTTCTCTACTCGGAATTTGAGAAGCGTAGCCCGTTCCCTCAAGTACAATCGACAATCCGCTATATTGAAAATGACTTGGACAACGCCAGCGTGCATCAAATCTCCACTCCGTCGACTTGGATGTTTTACTGGCGAACAGAAAGATCCAAGCGAAGGACAATTCGTGACAAATGTGACGTACGTTCCAGCAACGAATTCGTCCCCTGCGAAATATCAAGTAAAGATTTGTCACGTCAAGACCGGCGAAACAACGCCGAGAAAGGATCACCGGTTTCCCTACTACCTGAATGATCCTTGATTTTTCGGATGAGATTGTGTCGCTCTTTTGATATATATACAAACGATTCTGATTATAATACAATTGATTGTTTTCAATTCAACGTATTCTATCTCAATTTTGGTTTGCATTAATACAACGTGAT
This sequence comes from Atriophallophorus winterbourni, assembly GCA_013407085.1. Lineage (NCBI taxonomy): Eukaryota > Metazoa > Platyhelminthes > Trematoda > Plagiorchiida > Microphallidae > Atriophallophorus > Atriophallophorus winterbourni. The sequence continues at coordinate 7,666 of JACCGJ010025083.1, forward strand.
TCATCCAGGACCTTACATATTATAACATGAAGTTTAGGAGACTTGAACATGAAAACATTCATGCAGCTCCAACTTGGATTATTGTTTAACATTAGGGATTGTAGAAAATGTGATTTTGCGTAATGCAAGATAATTTTACCATAGTTGCACAAGGTGATTTTTTCTGGAGGCTCTCTCTAGGCTTATTAACCAAAATTTGGTGTTGAATGTGCCAAACCCTTGTGCGGATTATCCAGTTAAAATACTCCCAAGTGCGCTCCAAATCTGCTAATAGACGAATAGAGCGTTCGTAAAAAGCATTGCAGTGTACACTATTTTCAAAGTTTTGCGAATCCAGACACGGCTACGTAGATATATTCGTGCGTGCATTCTAGGATTTATGCTCCGAGAAGTAAGGAGAGCAAAATCAGGGATCGCAGACAAGCTACGTTATTTGAATTTTGCATATTGAAGTGCGGTTTGTTCTCATACTCCCAGTCGTTTACTGCTATAAATTACTTTGAAGATTAAAACAATCATGAACAACAGAACCACTTTACCGTCATTTGGCTTAGTAAATCGTTCAGTTAAATCAGTAGGTGCATTTGGAAACAGAGTTAGTGACTTTGATTTGCTTAGAAGAAGAAGAAGAAGAAGTAGAGAATGACTTTATTCGTGTATACGTATTTTCAGCAATGCATTAATTTCTCCACAAAATACAAATATAATATAATGTATAAAGTGCAGCACAATAAAATGATACTTGAGCTAATAAAGTGACAGGTTACCATTCACAAAACGTTTGTGTTATTACTGGATAAGGTAGCATGAAACTCATGCATTCAGCTTCCAAACATCAAAATATTAATTTAGCGTTTCTCATGAGTGATTCAGTAACTACTCTGTCAACGTCTTTATAACTGTCAAGGTTTCATGCGTGAATACATCGGCCTGCAACTACAACATTCATCATGTCGTTCAAGCGTGCCAGCAAATTAGTTATGCAAGCACGATTTCTACGAAATCCGAGTTGCCAACAGGCGGAAAGTTTCATATATTCAGAGCTGTTGAACTTTCTGTTTATTAAATATTTGTTCGAATTATTTTGATGCAGACAAATGCAGTAACGCTGACTAGTAATTTCTGATGTCGAAACAATATTCACCGTTGCCGATGTGTGTTATTTTTGCGAAATACAATCGTTTGATCCCGCATTCGTATGAAGAAAACAAATGAACATGATTGATAAAGATCTAGAGTGTAGCGCATGGAATGTATTGAGTAACCCTCAGACTAGATAATCTTGTTCGGCATATTTCCTCTAACTGTACATTCGTCGTTGCATACTGGAAACGTTTTATATGGCAACAGCGTAAATGATGTTTACTTGAGCTCAGTTTTGTTCGTAGTTTACGCGAAAATATCAAGCGAAAATATCAAGCTATCTTCATTTGATACAAACAGCTACTCGCGTGTTAATACAACGATGGTATCTCAGCAGTCGCGCATAATCTATTCTGCAGGCAACTTTCATCTAGCAATAATAGAGTTATTCTTCTTGATTATATTAATTGGCTAGACAGACATCTAAGATTCACGATTTCTACGAGTCGTTCTGGTAGTGGAGAATTAAACCAATTTATTAGGTGTATCATACCTCGTCTTCGTAAAAATCTCCAAATTGTCAGAAATCTCACATCATAACGCTCCTCTCGATCAGAAGTTGATGATAACGAATTCATCAAATCAATTTTCACTGAATCCATGTCAAAACTTATTACGATTTCAAAACTATCTCATAAGCATATAAACTTGCAACATCTTGTAAATGGTTCATACAAGGCGATTTCGTCAGACCTTTGGTAACACGTATTGGACACTTTCAGCAGTTAGTGTGCTGCCATATAGGTTGGCAATTGTCTACTTGTGTTTGTAGAGCATGGAATAGCCTGATATTATTGAATGTGATTCATTCAACACTAACCCAAAACGTGTTATTTATACATTTCGATTACAAGGTTATCACGGCCGGGACGTTTTCGAGGATAAGCTCCTAATTCCAAACATGCTCTAATGGCTCGCATCTCAAATAGTCTCTGAAAGCCAAGTCCAGCTCCTGGCCTGCACGCTTGGTCCTGTGAGATCTGACGAAACAGCTTCTATTGACATGGGAGAAGGCGAAGCCAGCTGACTGGGGAATCAAATCCAGCATGCTTTTGGCAGGTGGAGCTGGTGAGTCCATGAAGGCGGTCCCCCTTAGGGAACTAACACTATCATCTCAAAGCTCCACAATCTTGTGGCTACATCTACTAAAGGGAATGACTTCAAGACTCAACCTCGAAAATAAATCCGGAGCCGGACTCTCGTTCGGCAGTCCGAAGTTGTACACAACTTCGTCCTCTTAACTCCTGCGACGGCAACGTTGTCCAAACGTATCAGCCTAGCTGTTCCTTTGGTTCGTGAAGACTGAGCACATGCTGCATCGGCAACGGCTGGTTATCCATATTGAACTGGGTGTCTTCAGTGTACACACTATATCGGATGTGCTAATCTGTGACCTGCCGTTTGCCGACGGTGCACCCAATCTTACCCACACCCAAGCACACATCCACTCGCTAATAGACTGTTTTTCGACATCATGAAAAGACTTCGGGCCAACAATCAGCATGAAGAAGACAAAAGCTGTTGGCCACGGGGAATGTATCGCCTCCAATCATTAATATTGGAAACGGTCAGCTTCAACCAGTACATCATTTCGCATATCTTGGTTCAACCATTGCGAATAACCCCTCCCTAGAAACAGAGATTAATATGCGGATTGGCCGAGCAGCTGTCATTATGTTCCGATTGAAGTCTCGTGTGAGGGTATCTGTAATTTGACTATTAAGTCTAAGATGATGGTATACAGCGCAGGAGTACTAAATTATTTACTGAACCTGGACCATCCACGCAAGACACGAACGGGAGTTGAATGCTTCCCATCTACGAAGCATCCGTGGTATATCTGAACATTTTGTGGGTGGAGAAGTCATTATTGCTGAAGTGCTTTCAAAATCCGGTCTTCAGAGCAGGTTCACCATATTACAAAAGCGCTGGCTGCGGTGGCTTGGTCAGTTCTAGAGAATGGAAAATGGTCGTATTCCGAAAGATCTACTCTATGGTCGGTTGCAATTAGGACGGTAACCACCGCTCTTGCGGTACAAAGACGTTTGCCAAAGTGATAGGAAAGCTCTTGGTATTGACACAGCGAGTTGAGAGGTGCTTGCTCTTGACCATTTACATGGTGTAAAACGTCTTCTGAAAGCTGGGGAGGAGCGGATACATCTCTTTTAGGCTCAAAGCAAATCACGAGGCCGGTGTGCAACTGACGCCAAACGACCGAGTACTGCCTATCAATACAAGCGCTGCGGGAGAGATTGTTCCTCACGAATCGGAATGTTAAGTCATTCGAAAAGCTGTGGAACTTGAAAATTCATGCTCCGGTCATGTACATCCGTACTCAACATCGACCGAAGGTGGCGAACAATAGAATTCATTGGCCAGCGCACTGTTATTTGTAGCGTATTAAATAAAAGAAATAAATTTTGTTGAAACTGTGGATCTCGCGATCTCACCACCAACTACAACTGTCTAATGAGGTTTTAAAACAAAGAAACAATCGATTGTGACCAAGCTTGCAGTTCCCCGGCACAAACAATAACCTACCCGTTGCCCGTTTGACCTCCGCATGAGGCATTGTTCTATGCAATCGAGGAGATGAGAGATTCTGATTGGCTGTATTTCTGAGTAAAGGGTGTTGATGTTGTATAAATATGCCGACGATGTTAGTAAAAAACAGATTAACTGCAAGCTCATTCGGCTGAGTTGGTTCTTCTCCACTCGGAATTTGAGAAGCGAAGCCCGTTCCCTCAAGCACAATCGACAATCCGCTATATTGAAAATGACATGGACAACGCCAGAGTGCATCAAATCTCTACTACGTCGACTTGGATGTTTTGCTGGCGAACAGGAAGATCCAAGCAAAGGAAAATTCGTGACAAATGTGACGTACGTTCCAGCAACAAATTCTTCTCCTGCAAAATATCGAGTAAAAGTATCTTTCATCAAGACTGGCGAAACAACGATGAGAAAGGATCATCGTCGCGATAGGTTTCCCTACGACCTAAATGATCCATGATTTTTCGGATGAGATTGTGTCGCTCTTATGATATATACAAACGATTCTGTTTATAATACAATTGATTGTTTTCAATTCAACGTATTCTATCTTAATTTTGTGGGCATTAATACGACGGGATTCATGCTGGACCTTGCATATTTTAACATGATGTATACGACATTTGAACAGGGAAGCATTCATGCAACGTGGATTTTTGTTTAACATTAGGGATTGTAGGAAATGTAACTTTGTGTAATGCGAGATAATTTTAACATGGTTTAACAAGGTTAGTTGTTTTCCGGAGGCTCCCTTTAGGCTGAGGAACCAACGTTAGGTGTTGAATGTGCTAAACATTGGAGCGGAGGATCCAGTTAAAATACTTCCAAGTGCCGCTCCAAACATCCTAATGGATGAATAGAGCGTTCGTTAAGAGCATTGCATTATGCACTATTTTCAAAGTTTCGCGAATCCAGACACGGCTACGTAGATTTATTCTGGAGTGCATTCTAGGATTTAAGGTCCGAGATGTTACGAGAATAAAATCCGGGATCGCAGACAAGCTATGTTATTTGAATTTTGCATATTGAAGGGCGGTTTGTTCTCGTACTCCTAGTCGTGTATTGCTTCAAATTACTTTGCAGATTAAAACAATTATCAATATTTGATTTTAAATAATCGCTGAACAGAACCATTTTGCCATCATTTGGTTTTAATATATAGTTCAGTTAGATCACGATCAGTATTTGGGAATAGAGGTAGTGACTTTGATTTGCTTAGACAATAGACCATCCACAAAACCTTTGTGGTATTACTGGATAAGGTAGCAGAAAATTCATGCATTCAGTTTCCAAACATCAGAATATTTATTTATCGTTTCTCATGAGTGAATCAGTAACTACTCTCTCAACGTCTTTATAACTGCCGAGGTATCATGCGTGAATACATCAGCCTGCAACTACAACATTCATTTTGTCGTTCAAGCGTGCCAGCAAATTAGTTATGCAAGCACGTTTTCTACGAAATCCGAGTTGCCAACAGGCGAAAAGTTTCATATATTTAGAGCTGTTGAACTATCTGTTTATTAATTATTTGTTCGAATCATTTTGCTGCAGACAAACGCAGATAATTGATTTTTTTCAAATTATGGCATATGTTAAGCTCGTGAGATCATCGGTGCATGAGAACGCTATCACAATCGGGAATGTAAAGCGATTTTTACTGGCAAGCAAGTATTGTTGATTATATTGAGGCGCACTCATAACCGTCAAGTAATCTTCTGTCCTATAAGGTGGATAAGTTATTCCGAATTTTAAGTGCGAGTAACTTCAAAGTTCACGGTTACATGTTGGATGTCTTACCCGCAAACGGAAATACAACAGGTAATGGTGTTCTGAACGTGCGTCGTTTGTTTGGAATTCAAAAACTACTGATTCGATAAACTCCGGTACTGCAGCTATGAAATAATGAAACTTGATGGCTAAATGTGTACCGAAACTTATATTACACGAAGGCAAATGCATACTCAACTTTACAGAATTAGACAGGACAGGAACATGATATCGTAACCATTAAATATGTCGTATCTATGGCTATGCAGATATTGAAAAGTTGATAGGTTTTATAAAATATATATTAAATCAATTCAGAAATGATCATGCAGACCGATGAATAACGTATTCAATACGGATATTTGCTGGAAAAGGCGAAAGCAAATAACCTTTCGCTAGAAACGGAGATTGTTATGCAAATCGGCAGAGTAGCTGTCATTATGTTCCGATTGAAGTCTCGTGTTAGGGGTAACTGCATTTTGTCTATTAAGTCAAAGATGATGGTATACAGCGCGTGAGTACTAAACGTTTCACGCAGCAATCTTTGACCTGATATTGCGTAGACGAACTAGATGTAGTTGGTGCGTGCGTAAAGTGATTAACACTTCTCGATCATCCGAGTTATCTCCAGCTATGCATCCAAGTCGTTTAAATGAAGATTTGAGAAAAAATCAAGTGTATTCCGAGTCATTTGCAGAATGTTGAATTGGCAATTGTGTTTGAGGAACCCCCTTTTAAATCAATTACAAACAGCTCCGCCGTTCACTCTCAGACTGAGCACAAACACTGCAAGTTGTCGGTGCACAAGTCTACGAGTTGAAGCGTGTTGCAATAATATCGAGTTAGTTTATAGTTTGAACACAAACTGTGCTATTGTTACATTTTGCAAGCTCACTAAACTTCGTCCAATTCATCCTCATCTATTGCGCGACTAAATATTTGCTCTCCAAAAATTCTGTCAAATTTCTTCCAGAACCCCGAAAATGAATCCTTTAGTTAGCTGGCTTTGTTTGACATAGATGACTTTGCGCTTCCTATCGTTGGATCGAGTTTTGAGAGCAAAAACCAAATGAAAATTTGAAAAACAAGTTTTTGATTGCTCGATTTTAACACAATAACCTTAGGCGTTTCTGAGGTTTAACCACTCGTGCGTCTTTCACTCTCGACCTGTCGAAAAATATAAATTGCGCGTTTAACCACCAACACATTTTTAATGGCTGAATATTATATAATAATAAGTTTATTGTGCAGCATGTTTTCGGTGATTATTAAAAGAAAACATACTGCAAGTGTATCAGGATATCGGAGGTCCGTGTTTTTAGTAATTAAATTCAATTAGGAAAATCGAATGGATTTTACTCAATCCCAATCGACAATCCACAGTGTTCCAACATCCGAATATACTTAAAGTGTGTTTTCATTTGATTATATATCAAGAAACCTTTAACAACCTGAGCCAATTATTATATAATATTCTGCTATTAAAATGTCTTAAATTGGTGGTTCAACGCGCAATTTATATTTTTCGGCAGGTCAAGAGGGAAAGGCGCTCGGGTGTTTAAAACTAAGAAACACATAGAATTATTGTGATAAGATCATGCAATCGAAAACTTGCTTTCAAATTTTGATTCGGTTTTCGCTCTCGGAACTCGACTCAACGATTTGAAGCGCAAAGTCATTTTGTGTCTAACAAAGCCACCGTACTAAACGATTTCTCTTCCGGGTTCTGGAAGAGCTTTAAACAGAATTTATTGGAGCGCAAATTTTTTAGTCTCGCGATAGATGTAAATGAACTGAGTGAAGTTTAGTGAGCTTGCAAAATTTAACAACAGCACAGTTTGTGTTCAAACTATATACTAACTCGATATTATGGCACCACGCTTCAAATCGCAGACTGGTGCACCGACAACTTGCAATGTATCAAAAGGTGAAATTAAATTGTTTGTCTATACTTTCTATTCTGCGTTCTTATTATCAACTCTCACTGCATTTAAAGCTTTGAACATAAAGTAATTATTGATTCTAACCCAGGCAGCTGTCCCCTGCACGCAAAATAACCTCTGAGTTGACCATTCGACCTCTATGTGAGAGAATGTTCCAAGTGACCGAGCTGATGGCACATTCTAATTGGCTGGATTCCAGAGTGAAGGCATGGAAGCTGTATAAATGCACCGACAACTTGCAGTGTGTGCTCATTCTGATAGTGGACGGCAGAGCTGTTTGTAATTGATTTGAAAGGGAATTCCTCATTGGACATTGGACAATTCAACATTCTACAAATGACTCGGAATACACTCGATTTTCTCAAATCTCCATTTAAACGACTTGGTTGCATAGCTGGAGATAACTCGGATGATCGAGAAGTGTTAATCACGTTACGCACGCACCAACTACATCCAGTTCGTCTACGCAATATCAGGTCAAAAAACGATGAATCCTCACCTCGAAAGAATCGGGGCCGAGATAAATAATCGTACGATTTAAATGATCCCCGTATTTATTGATAATGTATCTTGTTGTTCACAATCTAAAAAAAACATAGCCTTTTAATAAACTTATTCATTTCTAACGAACGATTTTGATGTGGTATTTGTTGGGTATTACAGCAACTTCTAAAGGATCATGGTCGCTAAAATTGGTTCTACGTCCTCATGATGCTAGATGTTTTTGAAAATATCCTGTGACTGTTTTTAAGTATATGAAAGATTGACATTAAACGCATTTGGTTATTCTAGCTTCAGCGCTTTCTATCATACTTTTTTCTATGTATTAGCGCAGCGTGGTATTATGTATGGCCTTTGACGTTTCCATATGATGTTGAGTTGAGACATACGAACGGAGTAACGCTCATGCGCTATTATTTCCGGTATATGTAACTAGCAACTATCGGTATTTTAATGGTGATCCAGCTGGCTGCCTGGTCATTTCTGAATGGATTCAATATATATTTTATAAAGTCTATCAACTTTTCAATATCTTCATAGCCATAGATATGAAATATTCAATGGTTGAGACATCGTGCTCCTGTGATGTCGAATTCGTTTGTGTAAATAATTTTTTTCTAGTGTCAATATAAGTGTTCAGTGGGCCCATATGATATAACAGGTTGGTCTTACCTATTCGGTTTGTGATTCACACTTGAACCTCGACAGCAATGCTTGCTGAATATAATGATTTAACTATTACAGTTGGCAGTGCGTGATTAAAATCCATGGAAATGACGACATTTGTTTAACATTCAGTCTTTCGAAAATGATTTTGAAAATTACAATCAATCAGCTCATTTGCATTTTGAATGGCCAATCTGAAAGCGATGATGTGTAAATCACCTCGTTCACCAATTATACATTATATATTTATATATTGACGTAAAGTCAATACGTCGAAAACACAGAATGAACAACAAGCAACAAGCGAGGTGGCGGAGGTTTAGTTTTGTATTTAAAACATCATCTCTTCTAGTCAACTCCTAATTTGGAACTTCACTAATCGTGAAGCGGAAATTGTTAAAATAAAACTGATTCATGTTGTTGTAACCCGTTCCAGAGGTATTTTCGGGTATTATTGCAACACGAAATACAAACTTCAACAAATTGGTGATCCCCAAGAAGCACATAAAAATCCATTTAGCGTAATTCTCTCATTTATTCACTGACATTCAAATTGTCACACAAATCATAATTACTCTGACTTGGAATTAAGTCCACAGACCTGACTAGAAAAAAAACGTCAAGTATCTATCAGTCACTATCTTCCTAACACATTATTTACTAAAGTTCGAAAACTTTATTTTCATACGTTTCGTCTTCGTTCTAAGTCTTTAATTCAAATCTAATTTCTCACTTCAAATTTTCTTGTATATTACCTCGTATTGTTTAACTTTCTCTTGTTATTCTTTGGAAAGACTGTGTTGCTCAAACATTGCATCGGGGTCATTTCAAGTGCAAGCTCTATTTTTCATGAGGATATTATTGAAAAATCCTGGGACAATAATTTTCTTCTTTCGATCATCTCATATATAACCTCAATCTACCAATCCGCTTCCCAAGGAAGTTTTTTAAAAGTCACTCTACTTCAAAGGCTCATTCAAAACATATTATAGAAAGTCTTTGCAGGTCATTCATCCAATTCGCTTCAAGATATATTTACTAAAAGGAACTGCTTATTAAACAATTACGGTCGAATTTATCTCGTTGATATCATAGGAACATATTCTGCGAATAATTTTTATGTCTAACTTGTACATTCCATTAGCTCATTAGCATGGAGTGCATGCACATAATGAAGAATAATTAAGTCTTCTTAGAATCAGCTCGACGATATTAACCAATGTGATCGTTTCAAATTCGAAAGTTCTTTAGATCATATCGGATATCAATCATGTATGATAAAGAGCAGGTTACAGCAATGTATTTTGAGCGATTATGGATCTGGCTCGTGTTAACTATATGCAACTGGTGCACAAAGCAATAGCAGATGCAATGTCAAAAGACCCAACTGAAAATGCTGGTATATATTGCAAAACGATCGAATATTGCACACAAGTGGATTCGAGCAACCTGGATATTTGGTCCAAATCAGAATAGTTATGATTTGTGTGTCTCTATCTAAACTAACCCCACGTTTGGAAATTCGGAATCGGGGTAACCTCAAAATAACTGAGCATTGAAAATTCTATCAGATTGTAAATTGAAATTAGTAGACAATGCGTAAAAGGTGAAATGAGGTAACCAAAAAGTAAAAGTGAGCATTAACCGAGCACATTTATGAAAACGAAATTGATGACCCATCGATAAACTAAATAAAAGTCGGTAATAATCACGATACAGGATGCGCATGGAAAGTAATATAATGGAACAGACTCACTAGAATTCAGTTTTCGTGAAAGGCGTAATAGTCCACAAAGGTTCAAGGTTTAGTTCTTGATCCGATTCCTTTTTGCGGTGTGCAAGATTTTTGGCCTAGAAGATGAATGCGAAATTGCGAACACTGCATGCAAATAAAATAACGCAAACAAAACAATCTCACTTTCAAGCAGTATTGGCCCGAACTCGATTAAAATTTTCAAATATATTTTCAAACTACTGCGCAAGGTCGGTAAAAATGCAGTTGTTTTTGAATTCTTGAAGACAAATATAGAACTCACCTCACTTTGCTATCCATGAGCTAGCATTAGGAACCCTGCTAGCCCACTCGTGATAAGAGAGAACTGGTCTGCTCAATGAATGCATATCAGTTTGTGAAAACGAAAATCTCTTCACATTTCCGCGATCAATATTGAATAATGATTGATTGATATTTGTTCAATTATTTATGTCTCGGTGAGGATATCGAGTTTAACTTGATCTTATTCTAAATGAGAATGAGTGCCTAAAAAGACTTCCAGCGATATAAAACCGATTAATAATGATCAAATTGTAAAATTTATATTGCCTAAAAGGGTGCAAAATAGTACACAGCAGCTTGCATTCATTCGTTTGGTTGACACGTTAATCACGGTTTTTGAAGAAGAAGAATGCTTTCGCTCAATGTTTCGATGATCTTGACGAATGAAGCTGAACTCATTAGAGCATGAACTTGTTTGTTACCGAATAAAATATGTCCAGCTGGCTTTGCCACGTTCACGAATTACGTCAAGTTAACTGCTGACCAAATCCAACTAGAGGAATCACACCTATTGAAAATATCTAGTGCGAAATATCACATTGAATGTCATTGCAAGATAAAGCATCGGTCAGCTTAATGTGGCAAGTATTGTAAACTGCTGAAATAATATAAACCTGATGATTCAAATAAGATTACGATGTAATTTATGTCATTCTCATACAAATAACTTTACAAAAATGAAGGCAGAAAACGACAATGCAGATTACTCTAATCTGAACAAGATTTCTGAGCGAACGTTCTAATAGAACGTTGAAAATGCCTGCATAAACTCCTATTTTAAGGACACGAATGACTGAAAACTGGGTGGACCTTCTACAAGATCACATTGTTCTTCAACGTGTCGTCATGATTTCGGATGCGTTAAAGAGAGGAATTGATTAATGTAATTAAGTTAAATCGATAAACAGCAAAAGCAATGGTTTGTGATATCATTGCGTTCAACATTTGTACCTATATTCCAACAATGTAGTTGTTACTAAGCTGAGTGGATTTCCAATCAATAATCGTGAATTCACATGCACCTCATGTGATCACTTTTCGGCTACCAATCCATGTTGAAAAAATGCAATATAAAATGATACCACATCAAATATAATTTGGGGCTTTACGAAAAAAATATAAAGCGTTGATAGTAAAAATGACGAATGTAATTTGAAGCGCTATGCAACTTTGTTTTTCCGTGTCGAATTACAATCCGTTGAAATGTGCGAGTCCCTGAATATTCCAGGTTGCAGCAATACTAAATAAATATAAGAAAAAATACGTTACATATAAATGAATCAATTTTACTTGAATAGTATTTGCTTGTACACAGCCCGAGAGCGGCAAGATGCGATGAGATAAAACCACGATCGTTGAGGTCGCAGAAAAACCTATCGCCACCATGATCGTTTCGTGGTGTCATTTAGTCGCTGTTGATGTGAGAAACCTTCACGTGATATTTTGCGGAGAGAAATTTCTGGCTGGTACGTAAGTCACATTCGTTACGATTTTTCCGTCGCTCATATCCTTCTGCTCGCTAGCAATACAGCCGAGTCGCCTTAGTGAAGATTTGATGAAATCTGACGTTTTCCAAGTCGCTTCTTGAATGAGGGTTTTCAAATTTGTTTGAGAAACTGGCTTTCAAATAGATGGAAACAGCTCTGCCGTCCACTTTCCGAATGAGCTTGCAATGAATTTATTTTCACTAACACCTTCGGCACACTTATATAACATACATGCCGTTACTCTGGAAAGCAGTCAATCAGAATCTGCCATCTGTTCAGTTACTTTGACCAGTTCCTCACACGGAGGTCGAATGGGCAGTAGTTTGTCATGAGGCTGGCAAGGGATGGGGGCTCGGTCAAAATCGAACAGTTTTTTGTTGGTTAAAGCTTGTACGGTCGATCAATCTTTCACGTGTCCAAACACATATATCATGGGGTTAAACCCATATCAATAAACACATGTTAATAAACAAGTTAGTCGTAACAGCGTTAACCAACGGTGGCACAAAAGCGCAACTTGTTGCCACTCCTCCACTACTTCAAGCGCATAAGGATCGTACTATCCCTACCTGATGAGTGCAAACAACACGAAACTGGTCACTGGGTGTGTGATATAAATGCATGCAAATGAGCATTTTGTGTCAAAGGTTGTTTTCACAGCACGAAGAGTCCGAATATTAGTTAGCGAGCTTCACTTAGCATGGCAGTGCTGTTCAACTAGTTGTCTCGAGCTACAAAAGCGTGTATTTCATCAAAAAATTGATTATTAATTTATCGTTGCGCGACCACAATAAACAATTCTACAAATTTCTCAGTTCGACGCACAAAGAAACATCTGTTTTGAATCAGACTTCAGTCTCTCAACACACTGGGTAACTAATTAGTTGACTATACCATCTCGAAGTTATAGAGGATTAAGTGTCTTAATATCATACAATAATAATAGTTATAAAAATTCTCTTAAAGCGTTATCAAAATGAAATTCATTGCAAGCGTTTTCGGGCATTGAAAGACTGAGCTGTTTTTAATTAAATCCGATTCGTAAAATTGAAACCATGTTTATCAAATATATTTGATGATTCGCATTCTCGAAATGACTTGGACAACGCCAGAGTTAATCAAATCTCCACTACGGCGACTTGGATGTTTTGCTGGCGAACAGAAACATACGAGCGAAGGACAATTCGTAACAAATGTAACGTACGTTCCAGCCACAAATTCGTCCCCTGCGAAATATCAAGTAAAGATTTTTCACGTCAAGACCGGCGAAACAACGCCGAAAAAGGATCATCGTCACGATAGGTTTTCCTACTACCTTAATGATCCTCGATTTATCTGATTTTATATCTTGCCGCTCTAAAGATGTTTACAACCAAATACTATTCAAGTAAAATTGACTCACTTATATGTAACGTATTTTATCTTATATTTATTTGGTATTGCTTCAGGGGCTCGCATATTTCAACAAATTGTCAATTCGAATCGGACGGACAGAGTTGCGTTTTGCTTCAGTCTACATTTGTCTTTGCATAAAGATTATTCTAATTTACTCTTATTGATTTTTAAATTCCATCCAGTACTCATATCGATAGGAATTGATTTCGCGTCATATAAATTAATCTTATGATGTCATTGTTGCATTTGTTCAATTGATTACGACTTTTTTCATTGCTCAGCACACTGCTTGCTTATTAAATTGTTAGTTGTTAGTGCCTTTGGCTTTCCATTTACCACTTTATTATGCAATGTTTTTAGAAAACCTCAAGTATATTTTAGATCGACAATGAATTAGAATCTGCCAATCGACTGAATATTGTTCAGCAAAGTTTGTTTCGCATGAGCTATCTAGCTCTTGAAAATGGAATGCATAATCGTGTTGAACATCCATAATAAATCAGCTTGCGCCTGCTATGTGCATCTGATGCCGAGATCGACTGGAGGACAACATGCGTTTGGTCTTAATTACTTTACTTACTATATATATATATATGCAAATGAAATTGAGACACTATAGGTCACTTAAGACCACAGCCGAGAATGAATGATTTAGGCGAGGTTCGTCAGTTGAGGATAATCTTTCCAGAACGCCTGCTTCCAATTTACCATAACGGTAGTCTGGTGATATATTATCCACAATGTATCTAACTTTAGAGGCTGCTACTATTAACAGTTCAATGGCGACGCATGAGAACAAAGGTAATTAGGTTCGTTGATAGTATTCTAGTGCTTCTACTCAAACAAACCACATACGAAGGTCAAAACACCGAATTCGGTTAAATTCAAAATAACTGAGCATCAGAAATACATACTTGTTTGTGACGAAGAACCGGTCGGCATTTCGTATAAGGCAAAAGTTGGGCAGAACTTAGCAAAAATAAACTTTAGCCTAACAAAGCTATTATGAAAACAACGACAGTCGATAATAATTACGGTATCGAAAGCAAAAGGACATTACAAACAGGAAGAGACTCACAAAAATTCCCTGGTGGTGAGAGGCATAGTATCCCATGTTCAGTTATCTTTCCGATTCCGTGCGCAAGATCGGTTTAAATGCAAATATATTTTCGAATACTTGAAGTCAAATAAGGAACTCACCTCACTAAAATTCATATGCTGTTATCGTCCATGTGTTCGCATTAGGAACCCATCAGGCCCGCTAATGGTAAGAGAGAACGACAAACGTTTCTGAACTGGTCTGCTCATGAAATGGATATCACATATTCTGTCTCGTAAGCGAAACTTAATTTAGATGTCAGCGATCAATATTGATTGATGATTGATTGATAATTGATCCATTGCTTTCGATAGACCCTGAAGAGAATTCATTACTCTGCTACATTACAGTTCACAGTTAATCACGATTTGGAGAACTTTATTCAGTTTCTTTACATCACTTGATCGGACGTTTTTGCTACCATCAGTTCGTCCTGCTTTTTAACAAAAGTTTGCATCGGGAATCCCAGTCAGTAGATGCGTGCGTGATAATGGACAACAATCATTAGTGAACTGATCGATCCGTTAATTGTACATTACATAATAATCTCGTAGACAAAACTTTAATTGTTTTCGCGATCAATATTAATTAAAGATTTATTGATTAATGGTGGTTTGACTGTCTCTGCTACACCTTCGGTATGATTGTTAGCTGGGATGTTGTGGGCGGATGCATAGACGTTGTTTGTACGAGACCACCGCCTCTTTCTCGTCTCCACAAATTTTAGACATTCCAAGCGCCAACTAGCTACCTGGCGATCCCCATCACAACGTACTTGGGCGCAGCTTGACCACATCGCGATAAGCTACAGGTGGCGAGGTAGTGTCAAAAACTGCAGATCATACTGGAGCACCAGTGTAGATTCTGACCACGCTTTAGTTTGCGCAACAATCAACCTTCAATTCGGAGGCAAACCCAAACAAAAGCGTCCCAAACTAGACACAAACGCTTTATCGCTGCCTGAGACAAAAGCCAGATTTAGGGATACCCTATCGGTTTCCCTTTCCAAAGATCGGCCGGTCGAGCTGGATCGTCATTGGCACTACTTTAAGCAAGCACTCTATGACTCTGCTACGAAATGCTGCAAAGTCACTCGTCAACCGTCACACCGCTGGGTCTCTGCTGAGTCCTTCATGCTACTCGAACAGCGCCGTGCCATACCGAGTGGTTTAGAGTATGAGGACGATCGGAAGTGTCTTAGACTCCTAATCAAAGATAGTTTGAGACGTGACCGTGAGTCTTGGTGGAAAGAACGCGCCTCGGAGATGGAAAGAGCGTCAGCCATGAACAACATGAGGAGACTTTACCAATTGATTCGTGTCTGTGGCCCTAAGCCGCAAGGTCTGAGTGAATCCATCCTCGAGGATGACGGCTCGCGCACAACGAGCCTTCACAGACGTTTGGAAAGATGGAGAGAATATTTCTCTCAGCAGTTTAATCAGCACCGTCCCTCAGACACCGCCGACATCCCTCAATCCACTTTGCAGTGGTCCGTGTCGCTAGCCCCGCCCAGTGTCGAAGAAATACGAAGAGAGATCCAACTACTAAAGCGACACAAGGCGCCGGGCCCCGACGAGCTCCACCCGGTATTCTTCAAGGAAGGAGGCGAGGCAGTCGTAGCAGAACTGCGCGAGCTGTTCTCAAAGGTTTGGGTGGATGAGAGGGTACCTGCCTCCTGGGGTGAATCGCTAGTAATACCAGTCCATAAAAAAGGAGCGCGGAACGAATGCTGCAACTATCGCGGAATTTCGCTTATTCCAGTGGTAGCTAAGATACTGGTCGCCATCCTCCTTCGCAGACTTACCCCGATTCGTGAGGGCACTTCTCGCGAAGAGCAAGCTGGCTTCCGACCAGGGCGCGGATGTGTAGACCAGATCTTCGTTCTGCGACAGTTGCTAGAACACCGTCACCTGTATCAGCGACCTACCATTGTGGTGTTTCTGGATATCAGAGCCGCCTTTGACTCGGTTGACAGATCCGCCCTATGGAACTGCTTACTTCGCAATGGAATCCCATCGAAGTACGTCGCTATCCTAAAGGACCTATACGCACACTCGATAGGGAGGGTAAGGGCGTACGATAGCCTGTCAATGCCATTCAGCACCACAACGGGTGTAAGACAAGGCTGTCCAATCTCCCCGTTCTTGTTCAATTTCGCCATCGAGGACGTCCTCCGGAGTGCTCTCAGTAGTTTCTCCACGGGTGGCGTTGAGCTCCTTCCAGGTGAGCGGATTATGGACCTGGACTATGCTGATGATATTGCCTTATTGGGCGAAGACCCAACATTTATCCAACAAGCTTTGGATACGATGGCAATGGAGGCATCTAAGTACGGGTTGTTCTTCTCGCCAAGCAAGAGTAAAGTGCTCCTTCAGGACTGGTCTGGTGAACTGCCGAATTTTGCCATAAATGATCGGATTCTCGATCATGTTGAGCAGTTCAAATACCTAGGAAGTCTGGTGGTTGCTGGGGGTCGGATAGAGAAGGAAATCACGTCCAGAATTGGTAAGGCCAGACTGGCATTCGCTCAACTTAAGTGCCTCTGGAAGAGACGTGATTTAAGCTTGGGAATTAAAGGACGGATATATTCCACCTCGGTAAGGACAGTATTGCTATACGGGAGTGAATGCTGGACAGTTCTCTCAGAAGATGTTAGGAGGCTTGAGGTTTTCGACCAACGTTGTTTGCGTAGGATTGCTCACGTACGGTGGCAACACCACGTTTGCAATTCTGAGGTCAGGCGCCGCGTCTTAGGAAGCAACGGCACTAGTTTTCAGACAGCCATTAACCGACGTCGCCTCCGCTGGTTGGGGCACGTCCTGCGCATGAAACCCGAACGGTTACCACGGCGAGCGCTTTATGCGTCAGCCGGTACAGATTGGAAAAAAGTGGCTGACGGTCAGCCACTAACATGGAAGAGTGGCTTGAAAAGGCTCACTTCTGGTCTAGCTAGGGTTGGACGAGCGCGCTTGCCTGGATGGGGTGCAAGAGAAGGGGAGAGTGTATGGCTCGACACATTGGCAACGATGGCAATGAACCGACATCAATGGAAAGAGTGCATCATCTCTATTACTCCCCGACATTCTCTGTTGTTCAAAAACTTTATCAAAAAAACTCAAAAAAATTCAAAAATGATGTGTGTAAATGGACAAAAAAAATTACCCACTGTTCCCCTCTCACTGTTTATTTTCTCACTGTTTCTACCCGTATTGTACCCCCCCCTTCTCGCTTTGTACATCTCATTGTTTATGTTGAACGGCACCATATCTGTATCAGATTGTGCAAATATATATATATATATGAAGGTTTCAAGTAAGTTTGAAATTCTTCTTTCCCCTTCGACTTCTTTTATTTTGAACTTAGTTACAAAACTTGAATTTTGTTAAATAGATTTTGATTGTGTTTTATTTTCCTACAGTATTTTGATATAAAACATTTCGTTTTGTAATTATTTATTGGAAATCTTCTGTTCACATATTTGGTGAAGCTTTTGTTTTAATTCATTGTTGAGGCCATTGTCGGTCATTGTTGCGGAATTTGATTGCCATTTTGGGCACTTGAAATTGGCTTGTATTTTGACACCACTTTTG
>JACCGJ010025084.1:0-51301 GCA_013407085.1 Atriophallophorus winterbourni
ACACGACAATGTTTCAAAATATGGGTCCGTGGAAGTTTGGGCAGTTTCGAAGGAATGTGAACGCGAATATACGCTGGAAAGAAAAGAAGGGTGCAGTATCAATGAGTACAAATATGAATGAAGTTAAAAATTGCGCAGTATATTGAAAAAGTGGAGATCAAGGAGCTCCTTAAAAATGCTAAGAGAGGACGCGCAAATAACTGATGGGGGTAGGGAGTTCCAGGTGCGAGGGACACGAAGCGCGAAAAAATTGCTTCGGCATTCAAGTCGGCTGTACTGATGGGATAACTTGAGGTGGTGTCCGCGATTCCCGGAAGGATGGGCCAACGACAGCATTCCGCTGCACGGGTGTCCATCCTCCGTCAAAATGCGGTAAGTCAAAATCATATCGCCGCGAATGCGACGGTACTTGGTGGAGAAGAGATTAAGCACTTGGAGTCGAGCTTCGTAACTGGCGTAACGCAAACCCTTGACTAACTTCGTAGCTCGTCGTTGGGGCTGCTCCATGATGTGTTGATCGCGCTTCAACCATGGATTCCAGACGGAAGCTGCATATTCCAAGTGTGGTCGAACATACGCATTCAATAGGTGCTTGAAAAGCCGGGGGTCAAACAAACCGAACGCTCTTCTGAGAAGTCCAACATTCCGGTTCGCCACGGTGGATGTCTGGGCGCACTGAGCAGAACAACCCAGATCGTCTTGCGTCAACACGCCGAGGTCTTTCTCCCGCTTGCAGAACTGTAAGCGAGTTCCACATAGAGAGTACACGGGATCTCCTCGCCGACGCACCAATAGTACGCGACATTTGTCGGTGTTGAACGGGAGATTATTACAAGCGGCCCAGCACTGTAATGAGGTGAGGTCCGACTGTAGATCTCTGTTGTCCGTGGGTGAGCGGATGACGCGCCATAATTTTATGTAATCGGCAAATAAAAGGAGTGGAGATGTCACATATTTTGTAATATCGTTGATAAACAACAAAAACAAACGCAGGGAAAAATGAATGTGCTTAAATTTAGCCTATGCAAATTTCTACACGGATGTTCAATCGTGCAGTACTTCTATCATGTATAGATAACACTGTGCTTTTTTTAATTTGCATTGAGCTGCATGGGGAACTACGCTCGAGTCTCGCTACCATTGGAAGTTAATTTATTATATTTCTGTAGGCCAAAGCAAGCTGATAGTATCTTAGCCCACGTGCAGTCTATGACTGTGCAGCACTGCCTGGTTCCAGGCTTGTGATTTCGTACATGCATATATCTGTCTGGTCATTCCAAAATACACTACTTCTACTCCCTACACATGCATAGTAATGTTGATGTTATGCTATCTGTCCAAGTTGGTGTTAACTTCGTTAGGAGTAACAGCCGAGGCCACACTGTTTGGCTGGGTTTCAATTGATATCGTATATTTTATGGTATAAGAAAAGGCACTACAGCAATAAATAGCGCAGCCTATTTTTGGTTGCACTTTATCAACCGGTAAAATATGGTTTTTGGCCGTACCAAAGAATAGTGTTATGCAAAAATTACAGAAAATCATTAGATTTGCAGCGAGTGTTGACATTGTTATCTCAACTAGAGATGTGAATGGATGTGTACGTCTTATATCCTTAAGCAGGCATCTCGTAGGTAAATCGATTGCCATCTGTCTGATAATGGCGAAAAGCTGCCAAACCTTTGTTCGAAGCACGGGCTTTATCTTCTTACCATTAACTTGTGCTCGTCGTAGCGTTATTGTTCTACCTCGAAATTTCATTTATCGGTGGCCTCTTACATGCAAATTAATCATGCTACTACCAACTACTTTTGATCGGGTTGTGTGCAATATACCTAGTATTACCTAGCACTTGATCAGGCGTTAGTCTGGGTTAAGCCCTCGATGAGATTTGGATGCACTTATACGAATTTCGAAACGTAGGTGAATATGGCTAGATGTAAAGATCGCCTTTAGTACATGAGTTCCACGCGAACTTGAATTTGTATCTTATTAACAGTCCCAATGTGTAATATTGTTGAATATTCGTTTGGGATACAATCCTATTTAGAAAGAGCCGCGTCGAATAGCTGTGGGCTGAAGTTCCATGTAGCCAAACGCTGTGTTGCTACGAAGTGACTCCAAATACTAGATGAATGACGGTTACTTTCTAGGAATAGCACACGTGGTACCTAAATGCAAACTGGTTGTCACGTCGATGGATGAGCTGGATCTTTTCTGGATCCAGCCACGTTGTCTGTATCATATTTGTGATTTCATACATACATTGCAAACACCGCGTTGAACTGATTAACCATAAATTTCAAGCTGATTTATGCTATCGGATGGGGTTCCATTAAAGCTCGTCAACCTAATCAGAGCCTATTACAGCTCTACAAGGGCACGGGTTCGTGTCTACGGTGAAGAATCGCGTGAATTTAACTTGCACACAGGAGTCAGGCAAGGTTGCCCGCTATCGCCGGTTATGTTTAACTATGTCGTAGACTGGATAATGAACCAGGCGTTAACGGAGTATCAAGGGGTGCAAATTTCAACGGATCTATGGATTTCCGACCTTGACTACGCTGACGATATAGTCGTTCTGGGCGACAATACCGAAATGCTGCAAAGCGTTTTAGACCGCATTAGTGCCACTGCCGCGAAAGTCGTCTTGAGATAAACGCGGCTAAGACCAAGGCATTTTTTTATTCCGACACACCAGGCATCCAGCCACTTCGCGTCCAGGGTTGTCCGATCGAATACGTTCCAGTCTTTAAATACCTCGGCTCAAGTATATTGCCCAATGGTCAGGCGAAAGATGAAGTGAAGTTAAGGGTCGATCGTGCTCGTAATGCGTTTTTGCAGTTGAAGGGCACCCTTTGGCGCAAGCCCGGGATCAGCCTAAAAACTAAGACGCGTGTTTATCAAGCAGCGATCCGCCCTGTACTGCTTTACGGATGCGAGACATGGCCTTTAAGGTCACAGGATGTACGCACATTAGAAGTGTTCGACCATTGGTGCCTTAGGGTAATCTTGGGCATCCGATATACTGACCGAGTATCTAACGCAGCCGTACGAGAGCGTTGCAGCGGACTATCTCCACTTTCCGCTCACATACAACGGCGAAGGCTGCAATGGTTTGGCCACGTCCTCCGAAAGACAGACACAGCACTTCCAAAACTCGTCCTCGACCCCAAACCCGTTCGCACCTGGCGTCGGCGGCAAGGTGGTCAAGTGAAAACCTGGCTGTCAACTGTGAAAGAGGATGTAGACACCCTGGGTCTGCGTACCGTCTACGGAGTTCGCAGGTGGGAACGAGACTGGATCACGATCTGCAACGATCTCGCCTCCGATCGACGTGCGTGGGCTGGTGCGATCCGAGACATCAATGAAGCCGGCTAATCCACTCGTGGAGCCAGCCGCACAAAAGTAAAGTAGTGTCAGAGAATATTTTAGTCAGCCGTTTAATCAAGAACCTCCTTCAGACACCGACGACATCCCTCAATCTCCTTTGCAATGGTGCATATCGCTAGCTCCGCCTGGTGTCGAAGAAATACGGAGTGAGATCCAATCGTTAAAGTGATATAAGGCGACAGGCCTCGACGAGCACAACCCGCTATCTTTTTAGGAAGGAGGCGAGACAGTAGCAGCAAAATTGCACGAGCTGTTCTCAAAGGTTTGGATGGATGAGAGAGTATCTGGGTGAATCCCTGATAATACCAGTCCATAAAAAGGAGCACGGAACGAATGTTGCAACTATCGTGAAATTACGATTATCACAGTGGTAGCGAAGATACTGGTCGCCATCCGACTTCGCATTCCACCTAGGTAAGTACAATATTTATTTGCAGGAGTAAATGTTGGACAGTTCGCGCAGAAGACGATCGTAGGTTGGAGGTCTTTCACTAACGTTGTTGTGTGATGTGTTCGCTGAGCTGGCATTGTAGCAGTAGGACGTTTCGTCATCAAGCTAGATGGCATCGTCAGCTGAGCTACTTGCGAAGTGTTCGTCGATCGACGTAAATAGGGCGGTGACATCGAAGGAGACCATCATCTCGTCGTCAGTAATCTTCACGTTTTGCAGTTTTTTTTAGAAATTCTACCGATTGTACGGAATGGTCCGAGCCTTTGGCAAGATATAGGAGTTTTCTTCGTAGTTCTTTCGACAATCTATACGTGGGTGCTCCCGGCAGTGAAACAATTAGACGAAGTGGGATACCTCATTTGTGCACCTTTGGTAGACCGTAGAATCGCGGAATCTTCCGGTTTCATTCGGGAATATTCAGCACTGGTAATCTGTGTCTTGAACTTCAATCTCTTGAGAGCAGCGTTAATCTTTTTTTCTAGTCGTTTCGTTTCATCCTCACTGACCTGTCGGTAGGTGGTCGTATCCCGCAGCAGTTCTTTAGCTTTGTCGATGTAATCAGCTTTATCCATGACTACCGTCATTCACCCTTTGTCTGCGGGTAAAATGACTATGTTCTGATCGTTTTTAAGTTGTTTGATGGCTTTCTTTTCCTCATAACTAAACATAGGGTTTCTACGTTTCTCTGCAATGAGGGAATGATTTTTGCCGAACATTTTCTCTTGTATCCTGATCCAGATCGTGAGATTTGATTATATCCTCCAGACCCGATAAGAATTCACTTGTGTCGGCATCCCGATAACTAAAGTTTAGTCCTTTCGCAAGCACCCGCTTTTCGGTTGTTGTCAATTGCTTTCTTGAGAGGTTTCTCACTCAGGTTTCTGCGTAATTATCCCATTCATTAGGCGTAAATGTTTGCGATTTCAGGTCAAGTGTTCTTCGCTTCTTCATTTTTACTGGGCTCGTTGTTATCTTAATTGCTTTCTCCAGGTTATCTGATAGTTGCTGCCCAATGTGGATGTCGCACCTCGCTCGTTCTTCATTTATTATAGCTTCGTATTTCCTCAGTCTTTCGTGGGTATCTGTGATCATCATGGATATCCATTCGCGATTTTGTTTATCCAATAGTTTTATTGCACGTGGATGATTGAGGGGTGGACGACGTTGTAAGCATTTCAGTGTTAGTCGGTTTCGTTGGCATTCGTGTACAAAGAAAAGCTGCTCGTTCGTCGATGCTGCTCGATGGCTGAATTTCCCAAACTGAAGTCAGTGGCGGCAGTGTATTTTATTATGTGCGTCATATTTTTTTTAATCCGGTATTATTTTATAAAAAAATCGCATGCAGTGAAACTACAAAAACAAGCTGCTTTTTGCGCATTTGCTTTTACATATTCCGCTTGCCTGCTTTCCCTTTTTCACGCGCGTGCTTATCTGCTTTTCCTGCTTCATATCGCTAGGCACTTTGACTGGCTCCAGACTTGTGATGATGATGATGATGATGATGACATTAACACACAATCATAACCGTTTACAGAAAAGCTTGGCCAACGGGACAGGGGATAGAAGCCGAATGTGTGAAAAATGCAAACACTAATCACGTTGTATTAATGGTATTGCTAGTGCCCGGAAATCGCCATCCATTATAACCCACTGGGTCACGGGACATCTTTAAAAATGTCCACAACACTTGCTGGAATAAATGTTTGATTTAAGGCACAGGCACTTCATCACAGTGTGTATGTGTCCAATCTTTTATAGATTCAGTAGCTTTTTAGGTCCCACCATTCCCCATCGTTTTAACATTTTTACTGTAACGGTAGTATGGCAGTTAAGCACTTGATACTTATTTCCGGTGTAATGCCGTCCATGATGATGATAATGAGAAACCGAACGGCATTATGGTCAGCTGAAACATGCTGGAGTCTCACTTCCATTTCTATTTCCTTGGGCAACCTGATAGTATCTTAGCCCATGTGCAGTCTCTGACTGTACGGCACTTTGCCTGGATCAGGCTTGTGCTTGCATACATACATACAGGGCACGATGTGCAATTATGCAGTATTTCAGTACCGCGGAGCCAACGCCAAATGTACAGAGACACTTGCGGATACACGGTGGAGTCTCACTGCCACTTCCTAATTTTCTCTTACACCTGTCTAAACCCGGGAAAGCTGACAGGATCTAAGCCCACGTGCACGGCATTTTGTCCAGATCAAGGCTTGTGAGTTCATACTTACATACTTCCAAAGGTCGTCATAGCCGGGGGTGGCAGTTGGGATAAGCTTCAACGGTCTATAAAATGCTCCCATATGGCGCGTGTCTCAAATAGCCTCTAACAACCAAGTCCAGCAACTGGCCTGCACGAGTGGCTCCCCGAGCCCGGCGGAACTGCTTCTACCGACAGGAGAAGGGGCGAGGGCGAGTGACTGGCAACTGAAAACCAGTTTGCTTCGGGCAGATGGAGCTCGTTAGCCTGGGAGGGTATTTCATCTAAAGGAAAACCCTGAATTTAATCCTCCGCTGCCTTGCGGGATACCCGATTGCAGGAAAGGCTTCGGGAGAAAACCATGAGGAAATATCTGGAGCAGAGTCTCGTAGACGGTTAATTGGTGCACACAACCTCTTTCTGGCTATTCCCTGCTACCTTGCATGTCGAATTTGGTTCTACACAGGCTAGAGAAGCTGACTCAAACAAACGCCGAGTGGTGCTGGGGACGCCGCTTTGTACCCAAATTCCCAAGACCCTTCATTGAAGCCGACTCATCCTCCAGGAGGAAATAGTCGCGCAAAAGAAAGAAGGTCCGGTCAGAGCGTGAATGCCTCAATCTAAAATGGCAGCTGGTTATCAAGGAGGCATTTCATTAATCGTTTTCAAATTGTTGAGAAAGACTCTTGAGATTATTAACACAAATATATCATTGTGGGAAGCGCAAGGGTTTTAGTGGGTTGACTAAAATGATCATTTTTACCTTTAGACAGTGGAAAATTGCATCCAGTGGCATTGGCAAATTTCATTCGCCGGTGACCGAAGGTCTTGCGTAAGGGAGTGGTGAAGTTTTCAAACGTTGAGTATATTTCTCGTTCAACTGGGTATGAAGTCATCTCCGTGTTGGATGGAATGCGAAGTTCTGGTTTCTGCAAGGTAGCTTCAGGTTTTTGTTCGATTTGACAGTCGGGAGAAAGTTGAGCCACCATGGAGCGCGACTCACTAGCACTGTCATGAGAGCAAGAATTCCCTCGAGACCTGAGGTTTAAGGGAGTTTGTGGTTTTGAGTGTTCATGATTTTCAATGATTTCAGGTTTCGTATTCGTTTGGCTTGAAGGTATATCCTGGAAACATGAGGTAGAAGAATAGATGTCGTATGTTGCAAATTCAATCATAAGATAACACTGTGAATAGAACTTGAAACACAGGACTAACCACTACCTCCTTCACAGAAAGATCAGTGTCTGGCAAAGCTTTACAATTGGGTGTTACTGGCGAGGGATTACCACCGAGGAACAAAGCTCGACGAATATTTGGCAATGAACAATCCGGCGTTGATGAGATCCATGTTTGGGCAGGTTGACGTGAATGAGAATGCAGAAGGTTGTTGCTAGACGGTGGAGATTGCTTCATAGTGTTACATTTTCTGGGCCTTGTGGGTGTCTGATTTGCTTGCTTACATTCATGCAACTTGTCTAAAGAGGCAACGGAAGAGCAGCGACCTTCAACAGGTTGTAGCTCGCTGGGCTGAATCGAAAATCGTTGGACGGCGATTGCCTTCGTTGATGCGAAATTTTCGGGCTCGGAAGTCATGTTGACCTGTAAAAAATGCGGCAGATTCGGAAACATATACATGACTGCATCTGGAAAATATGATCGTAATAGAAAAAACACAGTTCATGTTGATAAGAAGTCGGTCACGTCTATTTAATGAACTCAACCATCGCAATTACAAGAGGATTCAGTTCGGTTTAATGCAGCGGAATTATCGAGTAGTCGTTGTATGTTAATCAGATTAAACATGATTGCTGCAAATAACAAGTGGTCTGAGAGCAGAGCATAGTTCACCCCATCCCTCACAACGCCATTCTTCCATAACCTATAGCGTTCAGCACGATCCTGAGGTTTCATATCCCGTCAAGGGAAAACAAAAAAGCCCATGTTGCAGTTCAAAATATAACACCTGTGCATTTTAAACAAAAGACGTCTATTCTATACATACAATTCCAAAGTTGTTGACTATGTAGAACCGTGCTAAATTGATTCGCCAAATGCATTGAGCTGCATGCAAAAGCGCGCTGGAGTCTCAGTGCCATTTTCTCATTGTCTCTTACATCTGTCGAGACTTGAGCAACCCGACAGTATCTTAGCAACTGTCTAACTGCACAACACTTTGCCCTGATACTGGCTTGTGCTTAAAAACATATATACATACATACACAATACCAAGAAAGGTTGTTATGCATGGCAGTGAAAGCCACAAGGACGCTGGCGCCAATATCGCATTTTGCTTATTCATGCTTGATCTTGGATGTCGAGTACGTAGTTTTCTCAACGGTTTGTTGCACGCTAACATCATAAACGCGTGTAGAACATTAAGCCGGCTTCGTTACCACTTGACTTTGTAAATTAGACTGCATCATGATCGGATGACAGCATAATAGTAATGCTATCTTTGATGATGAGAATGAGACCAAGACATAACGAACTTTAACGAAACAGATGACTGGAAATTTCACATGCTATTTCACTTATGCACGCCAATGAACAGTCTCATGTGGCAGGCAATTTCGTCTTCTCCTGAGACATGTTTTGTAAAATGAGCGAAGCCAGGCTTGTTAACTGAGTAACAGTGTGATAAATTGGATCTATGCAAATTTATCGAGCACAGGCTGCGGAAAAAGACCCAAGAGCAAAGCAAGTGTCCTGTATTTGTAAAACTGATCTCCGAAAGCACAAGTAAAAGCTTGAACCTACTTCGTTGAACATACTTGCAGCGCGGCTAACACCGTGCTAAATTGGTTGGCTACCGGTAGTGAGCTGCATGCTGAAACAGGCTGTAGTCTCACTACCATTTCCTGTTCTTTTTTCTCATATCTGCTGAGGCCTGGGCATCCTGACAGTATCTTAGCCCACGTGCAGTCTCTGACTGTGCGGCACTTTGCCTGGATCAGGCTTGTGCATTATATATACCTTATACCATACTTGAACTTGTGATCGTTTATAAAATCTCAAAAAGCCTAGAGAAATTAACAGCAACTTCAAAAATAGCAGGAAACTGCGGGTTGGAACTGTGATCACAAATAAGTCATGTATACAAGTTGACCAGTCGAATTAATTAAAAGCAAAAATGAGTGTGCTAACATCTGTTTGGCCGATGCAAGAAGCGATTAAGGGACATGAATAAGTCGACCGATATTTGAGTAACAGAAGGAACATGATTTTTAAAGCCAAAAAACTTTACAACATAAAAGTTATCATTTGGTTGCAACGTGAGAACAGAACACGTGAAATATATAGGAATTCACTATTTCGGTTCAATTAATAATTCTTAACAGTTAAGACGCAAAGGGATTGGGTCCAGTAAGTTGCAGGCTTTGCAACCAACAAACAAATTTGAGGAGATCATCATGAAATACTCACCGAGTTTACTACGCTTAAAACATGTGCTCGAACACGTTCCTGAGAAAATTCTGTTCGACCATTTGGATTTTGGCAGGACTCTGATGAGCAGCAACACGGGAAGCAAGCACGATCAACCTAAAACAAGGAAGCATGCAATGAAATGAACGTCGAGTTAAACGATGATTTTGCAGTGTCTTAAAGTATTATGTGACATAAATAAGCAAGGAATAGACAAAAACAATGTTAGCGTTGGATAGAAAGATTATAAAGTCACCTGGCATTGAATTCCTTCCTCTATACAAGAGCATTTTCCCGGTAAGCAGGGAGAGCGTGAATCACAATCGCAACCAACACGTGACCGCGCTGCACGAATTCGGAGACAGATTTCACGTTCCGATTCATCGAGGCGAGTGACTCCTAAATTACCGTAAGAAAAGTTCGGACAATTAGAATAGCTTGCATACGTTTCCGGTAAAACATATGTGCGAAAACAGATGCACACTACAATTTAAAGAAAAGCGAGTTGTTTATCAATGACATTGGAGGATACGTGAAATCACCGTTTTTCCTATTTGCGGATGATATCAAGATCTGGCGCTCCATAGATTCGTCTGACGATACATCAAAACTGCCATCCGATCTAGACTCATTGCATGAATGGTCAACGATCAATCGCTTACCATTCAACATTGAAAAATGTCACGCATTACGTGTTCGCTTTCCTGGCGATTCTAGGTATATTCTAGGTGGCAGGATCCTCACTGTCACATCGCAAGAAAAGGATCTCCGAGTGATCGTGCAACATGACTTGGGCTGTTCTGCTCAGTGTAAAAGTGCTTCAATCGTAGCTAATAGAAACGTTGGGCTCTTGAAGCGGGCATTCGGAACCATCGATTCACGTCTCTTCCCGCTTCTTCTTCATGCGTACGTCAGGCCACACTTAGAATATGCTATTTGTCTGGAAACCATGGTTGAAGCGTGACCAGCACGCGTTG
This sequence comes from Atriophallophorus winterbourni, assembly GCA_013407085.1. Lineage (NCBI taxonomy): Eukaryota > Metazoa > Platyhelminthes > Trematoda > Plagiorchiida > Microphallidae > Atriophallophorus > Atriophallophorus winterbourni. Next base: position 10,451 of record JACCGJ010025084.1, read on the forward strand.
GAACAACCACAGAGAAGTTTTACCAAGCTTGTCAAGAGGCTTGGCCTCGCCAGCTACCAAGAACGTCTAACAACACTGAGATTGTTTCCAACGGATTACCGTCAACTCGGAGGCGATCTGATTCTTACGTATCGGATATTGACGGATGAAAATCACCCATGTAGGCGAATGCTAGAATTGGCACTGCCCTCTGGAAATCGTGGTCATCCTCTCAAGCTAGCGCATCGGCACAGTAGACTGGACTGTCGGAGACAATTCTTCGCCATTCGGATTACTCGTGCTTGGAATTCCCTGCCCCATTCTGTCGTTTCTGCCCCATCTCCCACTATTTTTAAAGAACGCATTGACATACATTTTTATCACGCATTGCACAATTTTTAATCATAATTTTGCTATTATGATCTCTGTGATACTGCACCATTTTTCTCTCTCCACAGCGTTTACTTCCCACTCAATACGAATTACTTTTCTCCTCTCTGGACTGTGGACATTTTTCCCGACCCAATGTGTTAACTATCCTGTGGTTATTCTATTAAGCCTGTAGCTTTTATTTCCACAATAAACTATTGACTGTTGACTACTAAAACACAAGAAACCAATGGTCGTAAATACAGGATGGCAGTGAGATTACCGGATTTCGATATATCAATTAGTAAGTGCAATACTGAAAATAACACACTAACCTGATTCTTTGAGCAAACGAATCCGTGCAGGGCCTTGAACTGGAAGCAGTTTACGAGTATTGAACCGAGTTCGTGACGATTTAACTGCAGGCATTTGGTCTAGCGATGCCTCGGAATCTGTATCAAGCACATCCGTTAATTGACTGACGTTAGATTCGCCCAAATGCATAAGCACACGTCTCGGCGATGGAGGTGAAAGGCGTGGAGGCGGAGTATCGAAATTCGTTGAAGATTTCGGGGGGCCCATGTCACACAAATTCGTATCATTAAAAGAAACTATTTGGGGAGAGAGTGGAGGTGGCGAAGAGAATATGGGAACACGTGCTGAATCACCGGTCGATATTTGATTCAGCATACCGTTTGTTCTAACTCGAGATAAGAAGCCTTCCTGACGGCGTTCCTTTATTTGTCTCGCAGTTTGAAAGCGATGTTTCATATTACCTGGCCAGCGGACGTTTCTATGAGGCATACTTCTTCGTTTTCTTCGGAGCCTAACTAAGAGCTGATGGTAGTGGACATCGTATCTTGAAACACTGAAGTGACGACGAGACATTCCAAGTGAACACCAACCGGTGTCCGGAATTGAAGAAAAACCTTGTTCTCTTGCAAAAGAATATACAACTACGTCCGAGAATTGAACGTTCTTTCTACACTTATTCCCAGTAGATTTAACTGCTTCTTTTTCAGTATCGTGAACAACGTTGGGCATTTTTAATGCATTGACGACGGAGGAAATTTATATCATATTCATCGAACGATAGTCGCAATCCTTTTCAAGTAGAGCGCGAAAAGCTCAAGTTCAGTTCATGTTCAAGTTCAAGTTGCACAGGCTGAAGGTGGCTAGAAGCCAATCACGCGCCCAGATTTCCTTCGACCGTATGCAGTTGAGCACCCGGCACTTCGATATCAAGTATACAGTTCGTACTTATTACACGTTCATGTCTCCGAATATCTGGAAAGTTAGGTAGGGTTTCTCTTCACCAGCACGGTGAGAGGTCAGCTAAAGAAACAATACAATAATACGCGTGAACAATGTATGGTGTATGAAATCACTAGCGTATTCGAGGCAAATTGAAACACAGTCATAGACTGCATATGGGCTAATTTGCTGTCAGGTTGCCCAGGCCTAGACAGATATGATAAAAATATAAAAATACGTTTTATTGTTTGATTTTTTTAAAGTTTTTTATTAGACGATGTGCGGAAATTTGATAGACCATTTACCGTCTAATTCCCTTTCAAAGCTCAACACATTTGGGAGGCTTACTATACAACTTCCGATAAAATTTACTATATAGTTTATTACAGTTAAGTTCAACTTCAACTTCAACTTTAAGTCGCACAGGGCTGAAGGTGGCTAAAAGTCAATCATGCTCCCAGATTCCCTTCGAAGGTATGCGGTTGAGCACCCGGCACTTAGATATTGAGTATACAGAGTGTACGGCTCACACGTTCTTGTTTCCGGATATCTGGAAAGGAAGGTTGAGGTTCTCATCACCAGCACGGTGAGTGTTCATCTATTCCGGAAACAATACAATAATATGAGTACACAATTTATGATTTAACAAATCACTAGCCTAGTTCAGTTCAGTTTAGTTGCACAGGACAGTTTGTAGCTACCGAGCCTATCGAGCTTTCAGAATTTCTTTCGGTGAGAAGATGCCGAGAATCAACCACCATTGCCAAAGCGTCTTTTCTTATTGCGCTTTGTATATCCTCAACGAGCGCGACGTTAAGAGATTATCCGAGTTGTATTTAGGGAACACCTCATCAGGAACGATGCTGGAAAAGTGAAAATGAATTTCTCTTCACCAGTACGGTGAGAGGTCAGCTAAAGTAGTGTTGGGTATTCAAAAAACAGAACTCTAACATTTACTTTATTTACCAGACAACGCTAAAAATGGTTAACTAGTAGTGGATAGTGAAGAATGCATCCTGAGACTGAGTGGATTACAGTTATATCCACACACAATTTGACTCCGAGACAACCACAGAAGAACGGAAACTTTGCGTGGGCAAAGCGTGTATTGTAATTAATGAGTTAGTTGATTAAATACAAACCGTATTCAAAAGGTGAGCATCGTTCACTGAGTTAACGAACAGAAAATCGGTTAAATGGGAGTGATAAATCAATATGGCGTTATCGGTAATCAAGACGAAACGATAATGTCTAAGTTTAACAAATTAAGATGATACAAAATATAAGACTGTACAAATTACTATAGATTTCCCCCCCTAGAGCGTCGGGAACAGAAGAAGACGCTCGAAAAAAGCATTACGTTATAAAATCATCAAACTTTGTGAACAATATATCTTTCGACCTGAACGTGTCTGCCTGTTAGGATTGGGTAGTTTGAGCCACGAAGGTAATGGGAGTACATCAGGGAAATCTGGAGTAAGCTTGATTTCTGCGGAAATTGATGACGGAACGTGTTATTCTGTCGTAGATGTCTGTGGAGTAACTTTTCTGGTATTTGCTTTCGCTTCCGATGTTGATTCCACGTAAGCGACTTTCAGACAATCGATATCAACGGTTTCTTTTTATCCATTTCCGTCAGTAACGAAATACTTGGGATACCTGCTGAGCACCTTGTACGGACCAGTGTATGGTGGTTGAAGTGGTAGACGTGCATGAGCAGCTCGCACAAACACGAAGTCGCAGGTAGACAAGTCGGTTGGGATGTAGAACGATTGATCGTATTGGCGAGTTGGGATGACTCATAATGATTTCATGAAGCAGCAAACGCTAAACTTCATATAATCTGAATACATTAACTCAAGCTTTCATCGAAACGTCTTTACATCATGCACGCCATAAACGTATAGCCGGTGATTTTAACATACCTAATTTAAACTGGCACGAACGAAGTAAAGTTAGCTCTCATACAAATTTTATGAAAACGCTTGTCTTACTAGGTTACCAACAATTTATTGATAGACCAACTAGAAAGGGCAACATTCTTGACTTAGTCTTTACTCTAAATATTGATCCAAACAATTTACTAATATTGCCTTCCCTCTTTAATGGGGACAATAAAATATTATCCTTCCATCTATCATGCACTTGCAAAGCTACCAATGAGGTCAAGACTCTTCACCGTTTCATCGATTGGAACTAACTTTCAACACTTATAAGGATTAAAGATTGGTCTCAATTCTTTCTTGCACATGATTTTCCAACTATATCCACGACATTACATTCGAAAATTATAGGTTTAATCGATAAAGTTAGCAGTTCTATAAAACGCATAAAACAAACTAGGCTCGAGGAAATGGAAAAGAAGAGAAAAGAGTGTTCTACAGTTGCAATTAACAATAACGACATCTTTGTTCGTTTACGTTCCTATGAACTATTGAGTGACCAAGAACTCATTCTAGACCACACATTAATTGCATCGGAAAATAGAGCACTGAACAGTTGTGATAAACTACAATCACTTAGCAGGTTATTTAAATCACGATCCGTTAACTCAACCAGCAAAGTAGATTTTATTATTCAGGATCGAACTTATAATTCGGCAAAAATAAGAATTACAGACCCTATTACAATCTGCGAAGAATTTCTTAAATATTTTATTACTACTTACAATACTTCCATCTATAAAGATATGACTAGAACATTTCGGTCACCTAGTGTATTAAACACTATATGCATAAATCTGAATGACAATAATGAAGTCTGCAAGCAAACTACGTCCAGTCTCAAGCCAGACATAACAAGCATTCCACCCGCCATTTGCAGAATGGGTGGTGACGATTTCAAACTTCTTCTACTGAATTTATTTAACACTTCAATCGAATCTGGAATCTTCCCTCTAGAATGGAAACACTCTGTCGTTACACCCAGACATAAATCTGGCTCGAAGCACACGATATCAAATTATCGCCTAATTAACCACACAGCAATACTATCTAGATTACTTGAAAAAATAATAAAAAAGCTCTCTCCAGCTCTCCAAGTTTCTTCTCTAGAGCCCAACATGGCTTCTTAAATAAAAGATCATGCATTACATGTCAGCTTGAATACCTTGTCTATATTATTACATCGATTGAGGAAGGTTCAGCAGTTGTAGTTGACTTCCTAGACATAACTAAAGCATTTGATACTGTTCCTCATAAGATATTATTATCGAAACTTGAATCATATGGCATCGGTGCTAATCTTCTTTCCTGGTTAACTTCTTTTCTTACTGTATGGTTCAAAGTAGTTTGAAATTCTTCCTTTCCCTTCAACATTCTTTTTATTTTTTAACTTGGTTACAAAACTTGAATTTTGAGAAATAGATTTTGCTTGTGTTTTATTTTCTTACAGTATTTTGATATAAAACATTTCTTTTTGTAATTATTTTATTGGAAATCTTCTGTTCACATATTTGGTGAAGCTTTTGTTTTAATTCATTGTTGAAGCCATTGTCGGTCATTGTTGTTGAATTTGATTGCCATTTTGGGCACTTGTATTTGGCTTGTATTTTGACACCACTTTTGGGTGTCTTGTCTTTGATAGACATTTTGGACGGCAATTTTGGTACTCCTTTCATTCTATTTATATCTCAGGTCGTCATTGAACTTGTTTGCATTGATATAATTGATTCTGGAGTATTTTGACTCCACTGTTTGCTGTACGTTCCTATACAGTTGAGGTTTGTATAATTATTGTTGTTGTAATTGTTGCTAATTACAGTACCGTATAACATCCGAATTGTGGTTTTGAATTTGTCGAACTAAGAAACGGGTGGAATACGCGTTACTCACGTCACAGACGTTACACTTACAGATCGCACTTACTCTGTTGAAGTAAATGGCCGTAGATGACGCAGCCTACCTTTTCCCATTGGGGTGATTCAAGGTAGCGTATTAGGCCCCTTACTATTTCTGTTATATATAAATGACATACATAACGTCATTTCACATAGCAAACTGTTCTTGTTCGCTTATGACATGAAAGTTGTCATCACTTTCCCAGATAATCAAGCGTAAACTTATATATCTCGACTAAACAATGATTTAGCTGCACTTGCAGATTGAGCAACAAGATACTTGACGTGACGTGCGGTTGGATTAATTTTGACCTCCGATATTTTTGGATATAACTTTCTTGGTTTTCATTTGATCGGTTTGATTTTTGGATATCTATCTGAAAGCTTGCTACGTCGGATCTATTCATACAAGAATCATCCATCTGCGACGTGTCGTTCTTTGTGTACGTCAACCGTGGATTTTTCCACAGTTTGTTCGTTTATTGGAATCGCTTTTGTGTTTCTGATGTTCGATTACCCCATTAGTGTTTATCACTGTCGGGAACTACTCGGAGAAATACACAACGTGATATCAAATTCACGCCAAAAATCTCAAAGGGAATCTAGCAAATTAGCAGCTAAATCGAGTGACGAAATTTTGCGACAACCCGTCATTTTCCGTCAACTTCGCCCAATACCACACAAACCAACCGCAGCCGTATCGATTTTTGTGCTCTGATTTGTACTTTTGGTTGACCCCGTTAACATGAAACAATCTGATGTTCGCGAAACGTGCGTCGTCTGCATGAAAGTCGTCAGTGGTAAGGTCAAATCTGTCACGTGTCAAAACTGTTCCCACAAATGCCACGCAAAATGCGACAAATCATTGACCTCGGATGCGCTATCGATCCTGATGGATGAAAACATGCCTGGTGTATGCTACGTGTGCAAAAGTTGTCGAGCTAAACCAAACGCAGATTTAACTGCTCGAACAAGTGTTGCGCAAAGCAACCTGGATGATCGGATGCTGAGCTTAGAGCTTACCATACAAACGTTGAAGACATCGGTAGAGACTCAAAATTCTCAGTTTGCCAGTATGTTTTTCAATAAATCGGAAACCACTGACGGTAATACCAGTCAGATAAACGCTAAATCTTCGATCTTTCAACACGAATGTTCAGCTGTTGCAACTGTGCCGGAGTGTCTTGAGGAGCGTCCTTTTCATCAAAAGGCCACCTTTACAAATGCGACTGTTAAAGGCCTGTCTGCCCAAAACATCCCTGGTTCGCAAAAAGATACGAAGCCAAAGCCACCTGCTCACCTGAAGGATCAGCGAAAACCCTTAGGTTCAAAACCAAAAGTCATCGTGCAAAACACTCCCAAAGTGGACACTATAGGTATTCAATCTAAGGTAGTTGAAACGTCCAGCAACCAGCGAAAGCGCCAAACACAGAGTGTACATTCAGTCCATGGACTAAGTGTGATTTGCACCAACGTAAAGGAAACGAGTGCCACCTTACTAGGGGACAGGCTAAAACACGATAAAGAAGAATGGAAAAGGTTGTGCAACAACATGGACTTGGAGCCAGTTGAACCTCTATCATTGATACGACTAAGCCGTAAACCTACTTCTTCAAATCTGGGCCAGCCAAGATTGCTTAGAATCACGGTTCGCTCTGAAAGGGATCTTGAACACATTTTACCATCTGCATGTCTCCTGCGTAAGGAGCGTTCAGAGACCACTGCAAGGATCTTTGCTGATGTGCCCTGGTGGAAACGGGCCCGAAAGGACCAGCAACAAAACCAAACGAAACAGAGGGATGATCGAAGTATAATCCTTTTGGGAGTTCCAGAAGCTGATGAAGCAACTGATAAAGCGGTGCAGCGCAAACACGATCAGTTACAATGGAGATTCCTCAGTGATATACTTGGTTTGCATGATGTAGCTGTGACGGACACGTTCCGCATCCCCAAATCTACGAATTATAAGGGCATCGGTCCTAAGCCCCTTAAAATAACGTTCTTGCGTAATGATATGTTGAACACGGTCAAAACTCGTTGGGAAAATGGCCGCAGAATAATCCCGCGAGAAATTAGACTAGGTGCATCGAAACACCATATTGGAAAGATAGATGCACCACTAAGTTCAATAGAAACACTACCAAGTCAATCAGTTGTTGACGTGTCAGAAACAATTTCAGCCGATACGATAGATCACTGTGTTCCAACAGTACAACCCCAAAACGATCAAGCATCCCTGCAAGCAAAAAACCTTCAGTTGCCGACTCTGGAGGAGTCGGCCTAACATATATTCTGCACTCCACTAGCCTTCTTCCCCACACCCCATCCTTGTTGAGAAAAACAACTATGAAATGCATCTACACCAACGCACAATGTCTCGGAAACAAAATCGGTGAACTGCGTGCAGTTTTTTGAGATGTTCACCAGACATCATCGCCGTAACGGAAACGTGGCTGCAGACTCAGCAAACAAATAGTGAAATTGAATTTCCAGGAATGTCACTTATTCGTCATGACCGTGAAACCAGAGGAGGAGGAGTAGCTTTGTATTATAGCCAAAACCTTCTGTGCCGTGAGATTACGGATCCAGACATCGTGTTACTGGATACACTCTGGTGCTCAATCCGACTAGCTAACGGCGAAGACTGTGTTTTGGGAGTAGTATATCGCCCACCGTCTGCACAGGAAACTTACAATCTGGCCCTACTGGATAAAATTCGCATGGTTACTTCCAGATACACTTGTGGATTTTTGATTATGGGTGACTTCAAATTACCGAATCTGCAGAGCAGCACCATTTACCCAGAACACTCCCTCGAGCGCGCATTCAGTGAGTTGTTTGACGATATTCCTCTTTATAACCACATCACATGTAATACCCGATACCGCGGAAACGATTTACTCTCACTCTTAGATCTCGTTCTGACAAGCAATGAATATGACATTGATAACGTTGCTTACGAAAGTCCACTTGGACTAAGTGATCACGTCGTCATCCAGTTTGACTATCTGTTTGAAGCTGTAAGAACAAATGATGCCCGTAAAAGAGTTAGGCGGATCAACACTATGGCGTTGAGTGATGCTCTGAAAAACACGTTTAACTGCCAACCGGAAACCAGCAACGTACATGACTTTTGGATATGGCTAATATCTAATCTCAAAAGTTCAATCGAAGTGAGCTCCGAATTTGTCCTCAGGAACTCAAGAAAAAAACTTTGAATTTAAATTAAGAAGCCGAACTCGTAAGTGGTTAACGGTGCGAAACATTGCTTGGCGACATCATCGGCAAAACCCATCATCCGAGACCTGGGGAACATTCCGTTTACTGCGGAACAAAGTAAACAAATTTGTCATCCAAGACAAGTTGTGCTTCCAAGAAGTTATATCAAGCATGATGGAGCGAAACCCCAAAATACTATATCGTATGGTTAACGATCAAGCTGAGGTGAAACCTGGAGTAGCGTCCGTGAACACATCAGCTGGACCAACAACAACTGCAGCAGAAACTGCTGATGCTTTAGCCACGTTTTATTCATCGGTATTCAACCCGATAGAACATGCAATAAACAGCCCAAATCCAACACTTTCAAACACGGTTGCCCTAAGTGAAATAAGTGTCACTGAGAAACGCGTCCTCCAAGGTTTATTTAATCTTAAAACCGGAAAGTCTCCTGGGGCCGACGGAATAACCCCGAAAATATTGAAGCAATTTGCGAGTTTGGTATACAAACCACTCACTTATCTGTTCGAGCAAACACTGGCAAGTGGAGTGATTCCTACAGATTGAAACGAGGAATAATTTCTCCAATTTACAAAGGTGGAAATCGCTCCGATGTTTCCAATTACCGACCCGTTACTCTGTTACCAGTGATTTCAAAATTACTTGAGCGACTCATTGTTGACGATCTAATGAAACACTTCGAGAATAATCAGTTGCTTTCGAGGAACCAGCATGGATTCAGACGAAATTATTCCTGTTTGTCTAATTTACTGGTAACGCTAGATGATTGGACTAAATCGGTAGATAAAGGACAAGCAATACACGCGTGCTACTTGGATATTTCAAAAGCATTCGATCGTGTTGACCATTCCCTACTACTGCAGAAGCTTGAAAGGCTTGGTATCACTGGAAAGTTGCTGAATTGGCTAAATGACTACCTAACAAATCGCACTAACCAGGTACGTGTTGATGGTGCATTATCCAAACCAATTGCAGCAACTAGCGGAGTTCCCCAAGGCTCAGTCCTTGGTCCGATCCTCTTTCTGGTTTATGTCAATGAAATACCGGAAATTGTTCGATGTAACATTTCGTTATTTGCGGACGACATAAAGATTTGGCGCAGCATTCGTAGTCCAGAAGACTGTCTGCTATTACAAAAGGATCTTGATACGCTTCACAGCTGGTCGTTGAAGAACAAACTGCCGTTTAACTTCAAAAAATGCAGGATCATGAATGTGGGGAATCGAGTAGAGTTCACATATCACATAGGTTCGCATGTCCTTGAAAATTGCAGTGAAGAAAAAGATTTGGGTGTCTGGATATGCTCCAGTTTAAAAACATCACTTCAAACTAACAGTGCCTTTAAAAAAGCAACACGCGTTCTAAATCTACTCAAACGTGTATTTGGGAAATTTTCGCCCAAGATATTCCCAAGGATCATGAATACATACTTGAGACCAGTCATGGAATACGGTGTGCAGTCATGGTCTCCGTGGCTCAAGAGGATGTGGAACTTATGCAGCGAATCTATCACCGCTCAACGAAACTAGTTCTCAGCATCCGAAACAAACCATATAAAGAAAGGATAGCTCAACTGAATCTGTTCGATTTTCCCTATCGACGAATCAGAGGAGACCTTATCTTACTTTACAAAACATTCCATACCCCGAACCATCCCTTACAGGATTTATTCACGCGAAGGGATACGAGGAATTATCGGACCCATGAATATGTGCTGGTCGTACCCCATTCCCGCCTGAACTGTAGAAGGTATTTTTACTCTGTCCGTGTCTGTTTTACTTGGAACAGTTTACCTTCAACCGTTGCTCACGCCACTAGCTTGCATGACTTTAAAACGAAATTAGACGAATTTTTATTGCATTATTCGTTTCCAGAACACTTATATACTGTTTAATCTATGTTCTTATATTGTTTATACACTTCCATTTCAATTTTTACCATCCTATGGTTGTTGTTAAGCTTGTTTCTTTTTAGACCATTAAAAACCTTGAATTACCTTGAATTACCTTGAACGTTCTCAACAGCAAAATCAAATTTACGCCTATAAGATGCACGATACAAAATAACTCAATCCTTCCAAACAATAACGCAATTCAAATGATTGACAGCACGCGTGATTCAGGATTTCGATATTCTTCATCACTCACTTCCAACGAACAGATACGCCACCTTATTACTAAAGCCAGACAAAGTAAGAATACTATACACAGATCTATAATTCAGCCTCATTGTAAACTAGAAATGTATAAATGATTCACCATTCCTATCTTTGACTATTGTAACGTAATATATACTAAAATAAATAAAACCGATAGCATAGTTTTAGAAAAGATACAACGTACTTTCTCAAAATCAATAGTCGGTTATACCACCAAACAACCTATAGAGAAAGATGTATACACCTCAAACTCGATCCCCTATGGTTTCGCAGACTTAAGCATAACCTAATCTTATTCTTTAAAATATTGTCAACTGATAATATGGAAATACGTTCGAATCTTCATATACGGCATGATTTTAAATATAGCTTGAAAAACAGTGAAAAAATTATTAAAGTACCAAGGTTTCGTACTAAAGTAAGGAACAGTTTCTTCTTGACTAAATATGCTAAACTGTGGAATCTTCTTCCAAAATGTATAAGACTCAGTTCCTCTTTGAATGAATTCAAATCACATCTAGCTTCATTTCTTACCATAGAAAAAATTCACAATCTTTTTAATTTGAATGTTCTACCTGATGATTTATATAGTGTTGGCATTCCTGGGTATTCATAATAAATAAATGTTCATAACGTTCGAAACAACATTCTCTTGCTTCTGAGTTTTTTTTCCTCCACAGCAAAATTCTCATTCCGCACCAAAATGAAACGTATATGAAGGAGACCGGTGAACCACACTAATGATGCTAAGTTCACTAGACATCAGCGTTAAATAACACCGAATAGTATCCTCAAGTTTGAACACTTTGTTGTCTATTGGACGACACTGGATGCGATTATTATAATAAAAACCAAAACCGACACCACATCCCACTCGATCGTTTCTTATCAAATTCATATTTGAAATAGATATCTCCGTTTTAATCATTTAGGATGTATACCATTTTTTTGTTATGTCGATAATGTCATGTGAGTAGTGCGACCATATATCGGTTAACTCCGCGAATTTGATCGAAAGGATTTGCGCATTTGTATATAAACATTTCATGGTTTTTTTCAGTGCTCAGTTCATGAAATGTTATCAATAACCCTACTTAGTTAGAGACGAAATGCTCAAGTTTTTGGAGCTATCGCATGGGATTCAGTTTTTACCGCATTACTAGGTGTCAGTAGGTCGGAAATAGCCGCTTGCTTAGATCCTGTTGTTATCCTGGTTATGCTTAAACTTGACGTATTTAAGTAGTTTTCTTCTATTAGCTTTCAATTAACTTTTGGTTCTATCCGTCATTTCGATCGTCAAGAAAGTTTGCTTTATATGGCTAGACCATGCCGTTTATAGTTGGTAGACCACGGTATCCTGAATACAACAACAATCATGGCTTTTGGATAATGATTGTTTCAGCTAGGTATTTCAACTGTTTTCGATCATGCTTAGACTTTTGTTGCGAAACTTCGTCAGCAGCATCTTCCGGAACACCTTGACGTAAAATATTTATGGATTAATTTCTACTCGATATTACTTCGAAAACTGTCTTTCACACCATTGTACACCAGCATGGATATGAGATGTAGATTTGAGAACACCTCTAAGTAGGTAATCGTTTTAAAGTAAATTTTCTACGTCCACCGTAGATTGCAGCGTTGTCTGTGAAAGGCGAGGATCATCTTTATAAAAAGAATTCAGGTAGCGATTTAGCCGAAATGAAGATGAAGGATCAACTCCGGTCGTCTTATTGGAATACAGAGTTTATAACACTACACTTCGTTTCGAAAAGCGTTTCTCGTTTCTCGTTCAAGTTGGTACATATAACACTAAGATTTATACTCGCGGATTTTGATTTATAATTCAAGTCGTTTTTAGAAAAAATGTTTTTGAGTCCATTTTCGTTTCCATTAAGTTGATGAGTCACTGATCCCGGCAAATACATGACCGTTTCAATCACCATCTGCGCGGTTGTCTGAGCAAATATTGGCCTGTTTGAACATAATAGATTTTCTATCTGCTGTTTAGCAACAGCCTCTAAGTCGGAAAACATTTGTGCATTTATGAATTCTATTGTCAGTTCTTGCAGTTTTCGTTTACTGGATTCTTCATCCTTCAGACGCGTCTCAATTTTATTCTCAGGGTTTTTTCCTTCGAGGATGGTTCGATACTGCAAACCCAGTAACTATTACAAACACTAAGAAAAATATCCGGGGTCATAGATTTATCGCAGTTTTGCATGCACTTTCAATAAAAAATAACACAAGTGAGACATTGCCTCAATACTGACTGCCTTTCGGCAAACCGTCCACAAGTAGCCCGATGCGCTTTGATTTTTTCAAGGTCATCCTGGTAATGGATGTGAGCAGCACTGTTGAGTGGTATGTGTATAAGCAGTGGTTCTGTTGAGCAATCGATGATGACTATCGTAAGCGCTTCAAAAAATTGGTGATCAAGAATAAGAGCAGAATCAGAATCCAATCCTGCAATTCGCTGTGGTAATTAATAGCACGATGTGAAAAATATGAACCGTCATGGCAAATGATAATATCTATCCAATAACGTTAGACGCTTTAGGGACTCGAAGAGTATTAAAAGCGTTGCACGCGTAAATTCAATATGGAAAAGCATGAGAAATCCCATTTTTCTCGTATTATCGAATACTGTTACGTAAGTCAGATATACAACAAACAGATTTCAAGAGAAATGTAACAAGATATAATATTTCTACCCATGTCTTAGTGTAAAAACTGCATATCCTGATTATCGGGAGCTCAAATAAATGCGACCACACGGCACGATGGACAAAGAGCTCAAGTATAACTTTGTTTACAAATTATACTCTGTTCCAAGACTCACTCAATTAAATCTGATTGTCTTCAGTAGATAACGCCAAACAGCCAGAAACCGGGGATGTGAGCAACACACTACGTTGGTCATCCACGAGTGCTTTCAGTGTTTGACCAAGAATCACTATGTTATTCTGGGATGGAACAACATGGTTCGTTGTACAAACTTTATGTTACAGTAGCATCCAAGTATGGTAACTTGAACTTAATCGTGAACTTCAATTGACGAAGGAATGCGACCAAGAATTATATATTTTTCCAGTTTATTTCGGTTTGCACAGGACAGTTAGTGGCTAGCGAGCCAATCGAACGTCTAGAATTTTTTGGTGGAAAGATGCAGAGAAGCGCCCACCACTGGTAAAACGTTTGTGTTTTTTATCCGTTTGATATTTTCGGATATATCGACGCTGATAGATTTTCCAGATTTATTTGGGGAGCACCGAGAAGAAGAATAAGAAGAAATTGGATTCATTCATATAAACGAATTTTCAGCAGTTACAAACATTTAACCAAATAATTTAAAACAAATTAGCCGACAGATCCCGATATCAATTTGTCGACTAAACGATGTTTTTATATGTCTTGATTGATAATTTTCACGAGTGATCCAGTTTATTAACAAATGGTGTAACCAAAAGTTTTGAGATAAAAGTGTTACAACAATTCCCGGTATCACGTAATTCGTTCGAATTTGCGCGTTGAAAATTGGCCTCGGTTGATTTGAAAAAAATGATGCATTTTGCCCACAGCTAGCGTTGATATTTAACGAAGAATGTTAAGAAACCTGCGGATAAATTAATTTCATGCACGGCTGATTTGAAGGCCCCGCTTACCAACACGGTGTGAGATCAGCTAATAACGAATCATGTAGAAAAAACTCTATCATTTATTTTCTTTACGGGATAATGCTTGTAAATTTGATCTACGAAATCTTATATTGCATTTAGGTGGAATACTCAGGAAATAAGTTGCGAACAAAACCCTGTTGGAAACTCGTGACGGAACCGCTTTGATATAAATCTTCTTGATGACTGATCCAAGAACTCACCACCCCAGAGCTGAAAAGTTCTACCTGGAGTCTAGCCGACATCACTTCTTAGCAAGTTTCAACGAATGACCGTGTGTGCCCAGCAAGGGACTACGGTAAAAAAGTCGTTTATTAGAACGCAACTATGCATTTAATAGCCCAAACGATTCAATTAAGCCACCTTCTAATAGACGGCACCTAAGGGTAAAAGATTTAGAAACTTCAGGCGTCTAGCGTAATTTTTCCCCGCTGAAAGTTAATCATGCAAATTGCCAGACTCTGTGCGCCTTCAAGTCAAACGATTTCCGTCTTAAATTCAAGTTACCAAACATGGACACAAAATTCTAGATGAAGCCGATCTAATGTTTTGTAAAGTGGAGGGAATATATCACAATTTTCTGCTCAATATCACTGACTTTAGTCGAAAAATTACCTTCTGTACCCGCTTAACTGAAGCAGCACATTGGTCCTCCCACTTAAATTCTGCCTTAACCAGTACTCCCAAATGCTTTGCACAGCATATAGCGTTGACGCTGTGAGAATTTTGTGATTCATTTACCTGATATCTTTTTAAACCAGTGCTAACAAGAGTTGGCTTTTATCGAGGTTCAGTGGAAGTTCACACTAATTTGACCAGTTTATGACGCACTCGGGATATCATTATCCTTTGACATTACATTAATCGCGGATATTTATAGCATGTGCACCTCCAGGTAGACCGCAAGTCAACTTTAGCACACGACTGGAAGTGGCTAAAAGTGAATCACTCAGGCAGATTGCCCACGACGCTATGCATTTAAACACCAGACACACCGATACCTTGTAAAGAGGTCGTATTGTTTACGCTTTTTTGTTTTCGGGTATCTAGAAGGTAAGGTAGCGATTCTGTTCACCAGCAAAGCGATACGACATCGATTCATGAAACAAGGATAGTAATACATGTGGGATAAAAATACACGTTTTCATTTGTAAATGATGAAATATACCAATATAAATAAATCCGATAGCATACTTTTAGAAAAGATACAACGTACTTTCTCAAAATTCATCATCGGTTATAACACCAAACAATCCGATACAGAAAGATGTATAGAACTGAACCACGAACATCATAATATTATTCAAAATACTGTCAACGGATAATATAGAAATTAGTTCGAATCGTCATATTTCAAGTATATCTTGAGAAACAGTGAAAAATTATTGAATTACGAAGGTTTCGTCCTAAAGTAGGGAACAATTTATATTGACTAAATATGCTAAACTGTCGAATCTCCTTGCAAAATATATACGACTCAGATCCTCTATAATTAATTCAAATCACATTTGGCTTCATTCCTTACCATAGAATACATTCGCAATATTCATAACTTATATGTTCTACCAGATCATTTATATAATAATGGCATTCCTGATTATTAATATTAAACAAATTTTCATAAAGTTCAAAAGAACATTCTCTCGCTCTTGAATATTTACTTCACAGCATAATTTCTCAATCCGTTCCCGAATTTACATGCATGCAATTAACTGGGAGTATGATTACGCATGAGGATAGAGTCGATTTCATTATCACTTTTGATATATTCGTCGGATGGATCGAAATCGCTTATCTTATTACGATTCGTCTCTAGGCTGCGTCTACGATTATTCGTATCCTCGTATACTTTATTAGCCAATTTTTGACAGCGTTTCTTTTGACAATCAAATGTTCTTAACCCAACACTCCGAACATCGCCCAACCTAGAATTACAGTGCTGGACAGGTAGAATCAAAATGGCGGAGTTTACAGGAAAATTATTACAAAAATCTTTCGAGAAAGTTATACTTATGGGAATATGCACAGATTTGTCAGCAGAATTAAAAAATAGTAGACAGTTCATAAACTGGTTCGGGATTCAAATTTACGTCATTTAAGTAGTGAGACGACTTGCAGGTCTTTGATCAAGGTATAGTTGATGATGAGATATTCTCCGTCTTGTGAGCGAAATGCCGAGTAAATAATATAACGATGATCAAGGGATTATCCGCGCAATAGAAGTAATTGAGTACTTTTGATTGTGTTTGACAATTAATGAAACGGCCCAAGTTGAGTGACGCGCAAACTCCCGAGGTATATCAAAACACAACTAGGATTTGTCAGCGAAAGCGTTACTGTATTGAGGCAATCAAAATATATTAAAAAAATTCCTTAATTATTTGGGCTCAACCGGGTAAAAATCTAGGGTCAATATCAAAAACTATATTGAGCACGTATCACGTTACGCACACGAGTCCAGAAGGGAAATTAGGAGAAAATGGAGTCAAGATATTCAAAGAGCAATAGTAAAACAAAATGCGGTAGGAAATACGTACACGGGACAGTTTGGATTTTAAAATTTACAAGAAATATAACAAGTAGATGTTGTAATGTGAAAGGATGCAAAAGATACTTATATACATATATCGAATATAAACGAGAAAACGCATTATTGCTCTTCGATCAAATCGGCAGATAGCTTTATTTCAAATGTTATTGTGTTTGGTTTTAGGAGCATTAATTGCATAGAAATAGGTCCCAACGTTGTTATTATCCACAGTGATTTACTAACGTCCTGCTTCTATTTGCTTTTGACAATCGATCATTGCATAATTATTATTGCATGTTTAATTTGAGTTTCAAAATGGAATCTGAGGTGTACATTGTATTTTGTAGGTTTCACGCTATTTATTATAAACCTTTCAGGATCCTTCTAATGTATAACATCATTTAGAATATATTGTTTCTGGATATATTTCTATAGCAATGTTGGTGAAATATTTTGTTTTTAACATGACTACATTTATGTAAGGGAGATACATAAATAAGTAAAGATTTTCAAAGAATGGAGAACAAAATAATGTGAAGTGTTATATCGATTCTCAAAAAACTGATGTGCTGCTGGAATCTATTACCAAAAATCTGTTAATCTTTGTTTCATTAGAAGACCTTGTTTAAACATTTTGTGTTTTTGTGTACTGTGATAAAATTGATAGTTTTCTTTATTGTATTATCTATGAATTATGTTTTCGAGGCAATCACTTGTTTAAAATGGCTTAGGACACTCCAACCCAATTAATTTGTTGAACAAATAAAAGTCTCTAGATAGTTAAGTTTGAATTGGATCCGTAAGAGATATTCATTATTGCTCCTTTGCAGCGCGTTAACATTTCAAAGTTGTAGCAATTTAGTGAGGCGTAACCCGATCAGATTATCTTATGCATTTACCAGTTATTGCGCGAGTGCACGTATAAGGAACTCAGACGTGGAGAATGATACAAATTCAGTGTGTAATCTCTGACGATGCGAACACTAAAACAACGTAAAATATTACTTGCTCACAACCGACCAAATTTGAAATGGGATGAAGCTTGTGCAATTTTTAGACAAAAGGTTAATTAGGAGCAAATATTTGGTCAGTTACCTTCGAAACAGCGATATACAGAATTCGACAACCTGTCAATTTTTGTTTCAGTTAAATGCGACGTTCTGGTCGATGATGGAAGATAGGAACGTGCCAAGGACTGCCGCAACTGAGCACCCTAAAGTTCTGATGTTAGGATATACGTACTTTTGTCTTTAAACGCTGAACCTGCGAAAAGTTAATTATTACTACGATTATGTGTTTCACCACCTTTGTCTAAAATGAGTTGAACTAGCGAGTTGACTGGCAAACTGCACACAATATTCGAAAAGCTAAATTTGTTTGATGCTTTACACAACTGTCATGTAGCAAGATCTTCATAGCAAAAAATAAACATGATTGATGAAGATGTTTTATTTCAGATCTTATGGCTGTTAGTCTGTAATTGGGATAATATATCATAAACACTCATTTATTTTCATTTTTCTCGCTTGTGAAGAAGCTTTATTGTTTTTTAAATATGTTGTGTTGATCATCAAATGTGCTGCGGAGCAGCAAACGTGCAATGCCTCGCGTGCATCACATTTATCGTTAATCGTGAATCTATTATTGACAGAGAACGAACGATAGATTAATCATCAATCAAGATCGATAGTTCGTGCATATTGTGATTATCATTCACTATACAACTTTGTGATATTCATTCATTCGGCCAATACACGAGTTCGAGTTCGGTTGTGTTTTCTGACTGAGGGCTGGGTCAGTGCAGCACTCCCACAGTTATAACAATTGACGACGGGGATAAACTTTTTAAAACAGTGGTGGGATAAGCCTGAATGAAGAAATCGTCAGTTTCATCAGAGAATCGGAGAAATGCCAAATCAAACTATTTGATGCTTTTTTATCGAATCTTAATTTGAATACTCAAGAACATGCAGAATCGCATTTAAAAGAAACATTGGCAAAGAGCATCCAAGAATTCAATTATGACACAAACTGCGATATCACTTTTCAAGCATGGTATGCACGTTATGAAGATATATTTCTTGTCGATGGTTCTGCATTGAACGAAGTCGCAAGAGTCAGATTATTGATGCAAAAGCTTGGCTCTACAGAACATTGACAATATTGCAACTTCATTCTTTCTGAAACTCCAAGAGATTTCACACTCGAAGCGACAGTTACCAAGCTTCAAGTCATGTTTGGCGAAAGATCATATCTTTTCAACGTTTGGTACAATTTTGTCAAAATAAACAAAGCATCAGATGAAGACATTTTATCGTATGCCGGCCGAATCAACCGCAAATATGAACGATTTCAGTTAAAAAGTACATCAGATGATCAGTTTAAGTTTTTGTTTCCGGATTAACTTCTTTAAGTGATTCCGATACTCAACCAAGTTTGTTGTCGAAACTGGACATTGCCTAGCTATCTACTGAAGAGCTCACGACAGAATACCTACGCTTAATAAATCTTAAGGAAGATTCACAAATGATTCAGACAGCCACAACGTCAAACGATGTTTTAATTGTTGACGAAATAACGAAATTCCGACGAGACGGTCAGAAAATGTTTAATCAAATAAGATCATCAAAACCAAGAACACCTTGCTGGAATTGTGGCCAGTCGCACTATGCACGCTTTTGCCTGTTTAACTCAAAACGCTGTAAAACATATGGCAATTATAGACAAAGAGAAAACAGTGGCTATACCAGTTCCCAGAGAAACTTTAACAGAAGACAGTCAAATGCCGTATTCTCTACGGATATTTAATTGTTTCGCATATTTCCATCGAGATAAACGACCAGAAGGTAACATTACAACTCGACACGGCCTCAGATATCACAATAATCTCACGAAAAACTTGGAAAGCTATTGGTGAGCCACAACTGCAGTCTACATCTCGCATAGCTAAGAACGCCCCAGGAGATAATCTCGCGTTTCTCGGTGAGTTGAAATGTATTTTCAAGTTTTGAGGTCAACAATGTTCTGGTGTGTGCTATGTGACAGCTAACGACCGACTAAATGTTTTGGGAATAGACTGTATAGAAATGTTGAAGTTATGGGATGTGCCTTTTAGTAACATTTGCAATCAAACTGAGAGTCCTGGACGCAGTCGTCCCTTCAGAGGGCGTGGCTTTGCATACATGGATTATCGAGAACCATCTAGTCAATTTAAAAGTCAACGGTCTGGACTGCTCAGCATTGAGCGATCTCCGGGTGGTCATGCTGAAAATGGTGCAGAGTTTCTTGAGGCAAACGAAATTGTTTAGCCATTTGATGCATCTGATGCGTCGCACGAAAACACTGAAGTGCCAGAAGAACCAAAGATGTATACCATCGAAGAATACAAAGCAATGCGTTCATCAACGAAGCCCGTGATTACTTTGGCAACGAAAGGTACACGGAAAGCTAATAGTGGAAAAGACGTTTTCAAAAACATGGTGAAACACCGCAAAATTGTCGAGGTTTCTGGAGAAAAAGATTTGTATGAGCATCAAAGTAAGAAAATTCCGATGGAGCATAAATATGAAATCAACGTTACGTTCACGGATCGGTTGAATGAAAGTGGTCGACCACCTCGCGGATTCGGTGGTCGTGTATTTGGGTGTGGACGTGGCGCACCAGGCCCACGTGGTGCTTGCGGAAAGACTGGCAAAATAGATCATCTGGTTTTAGAGGTGACTGCGGAAGAGACATTGCTCGTGGGTCACAGCAACACCGAATAAACTGTCAACAGCCGAATGTCTTCTGGGACGACCCATACGAACGGGCCATGCTACCAAATACTAATCCACGATCAGACACTCAATCAAACCTTGACGCACCCACTAAACACGAAAGAGTTTACAAGTCTGGAGATACGGTTTATGTACGCATGTTCAGAAGAAACGGCTCATACTGGGAGCCTGCCGTTATTATACAACCTAACGGAACCGTTCTTTATAAGGTCCGTTCTAGTGAAGTTATACAGATGAGACATATCAATCATATCAGAAGCCGCCAGACGAAGTTCAATGAAAACCAGACTGAAAATTGTGAAACGCCATTACACTTATTACTAGACACTTTTGGCTTGCCATAGTCCGCATCACAAGACACAGAGCCGATAACTGAAACGAACGTCAACACGAGAGAACCATTAAGAAGATCGCAACGCAAGCGATAATCTGTGAATCGGCTGAATATCGACCTTTACAGGGAAACCTACGTGAACAGACTTCGGAAAATGGAGGTGCTGCGGAGCAGCAAACGTGCAATGCCTCGCGTGCATCACATTGATCGTTAATCGTGAATGGATTATTGACAGAGAACGAACTATCGATTAATCATCAATCAAGATCGATAGTTCGTGCATATTGTGATTATCATTCACTGTACAACTCTGTGATATTCATTCATTCGGCCAATACACGAGTTCGAGTTCGGTTGTGTTTTCTGACTGACGGCTGGGCCAGTGCAGCACTCTTACAGTTATAACAAAATGTTGTTGATGTGTGAACATAACATATTTCAATAGGATTTTCTGTGTATGTTTAACCATTGTGTATGATAAACGCACTCACTTTTGAGAAGTTAAAATGCCGCTGACAATTCTTATTCAAATTGTGTAAGCCGACTTATGATGTTTACCACAAAGTCAAAGTATTTTCTCTGCCGCCTTGCCAGTTTCTCTCGAATTAGAATGAAGTATAATTATGTAAGCTTGTTTGGATCAAAAGAATATTTTATTTATGTCTCAATATTATGATGTGTCAGCTTAAGTTATTTGTATATTATGCAGTAGCACGGCTCTGCTTATCCTGTTTCCGTAGAAAAACCATTATTGATAACTTACCAGAATATGATTGTCAGTTTACAATTGTGTCGATAAATTTGTCATAAAATCAATCATGTTCTTTCGTGCTATGATTAGCATTTTTGCTTATTGTTTCCAAGATACATGCACATGTGTAAATTAGTAAAGTCTGTGAATGTCTTCTTCGGTCGTACTCCATTTTTAGTGAAATATTTTTTAGTTAGTGTGCGCATGCAATTAGAAAGTTGTGGTGTGATAGTAGACGCCTACGAATAGTGATTATACTTCGATTTCTCGGTTTTATTTGAGCAACGCTTTATTCGAAATCTTACACTTACATCATTATTTTTGAAATTTTCTACGAAACTTAATGCAGAGAATATAGAATATAAGCATCACATTTTTTTCACAGCATAATGTCATTTCTCGTGCATGTATAGATGATTCTGAGTACAACTCATTATAGGGCAATTGTACTAGAAGTCTCCTATTATTTAACTTCATAATTGAACTTTCTTCGAAAGACATGTACCAGGGTAATTTCGATCGAATAAATTCACCGAAGTTGTGGCATAATTGCTATCGTGTATTCAACAGATCAATAAAATGATTTATGCTAGCTGCTTTACGAAAGATTTTCAACGTTATAAATTGTGGACGTTCGATTAGTTGTGCAGCCACTTCCATTCCTAAACTCCCATGGACTAAACTGAACTGCCAGTTTGCAAACTATGTAATGTAAAGTATGTCCCGGAATTAAGAGTTTTCTAGTTGCCAATCGTGCTTGCGAATTTCAAAAAATAATAAAACGTATAATTTTTACGCGGTGGTTCCCAAACTTTTTAACGCCTGGTTTGGTTAAATCGTTTATTATGCTCTCGCACCCATTATTGAATGAAACAACTGAAATAATCACGACACTACCACATAATATGCTGACAAATTGATAATCGATTGGCAGAGAATAACAATACTTATTATTCTATTCCTAATATTATAAAAATTCTGGAAAAAATCTCGCACCACAAATTAGTGCAAAAAACCTTATTTGGGAAACCTTGCTTTACCTGATAAGTAAAACGAATTGTTTTGAATAGCTTGCTACAAGGACTTTCAAAATTCCTCATATGGTTTCGAAGTCTGCGTATTAGTTTTACTGGAAGATCGGTCAGCAAATTCTGTGCATTTAATTTTGCTGTTAGCTTTTAGTTGAGAGTGCTGTGCTGCTCGTATACTTCGTAATTCAGAGCAGTGCTCAACTTAGCACACTTTGTGACAGAAATGTTCTTCATTACGTTACAACGTGTCAAGCGGTAAATTACGACATTTCGCAATTTATAGTCATTGACACTTCTGATTTCTAAAGCACTCACGTTGAGTTTCCTGGTATATTACAGATAGTGCTTACCAAAGTTGAATTTCATTGCCAAATTCTGAGTGATGCTTGGAAAAAATAACAGAGCTTTTTTGGGGCACATGGTAGCGATAAATATCACAGAATATGCTGTTTTCACTGTTAGTCAACATATTGCAGAGATACTGAGAATCAGTGTTACTGCGATTTTTGACGAAGTAAAATAGAAATTTGAGTTTTTGTTGGCACATTATTACGTATTTTATGTATCAACGAATTCTCAATATGCTAACATACCGAATCTATACCGGATAGTTTAGGTTTCTAGTTGGAAGCCGCCCAAATATTACAAAAGGTATATCTAATATCGTATTAGGTATTGGTAAACCGTAAACTGCTACACACTGACCTTCTGTCATGTGCAACTTGAACTTCAACTCAATAAAATTTCAAATGATGATAAAACTCATTTAAAGTGTATGGCCAGAAATGCATAACTCCGTATTTATACCGGTTGAAAGAATGCTTTTCATTAATTATCGAACCAAACAAAATTTTGTATTTTATGTGCAGAACTGTATCGTAATCAGAAGAGACGACATTAACTCAAACTTCGATGTCATTTGCAAAATGTAGACAGCCCAATTTGCGCAATTCTCTCGGATAGTTCACATACACTTTAGAAAAAAGCGGAATCATAACAGATCTTAAGGAAGTAACGTAATCGCAAAGGTTAAGAGGTGATTCAAATCCCTTAACTTAGAACAGGCCCATTTACAACGAGAGCACGTATACGTTTTCTTCGAGAAAAACACTTAATCGTAAATTTTCTAAATAACAGCTTAAGATATTTGTTGAAACAAATTTAACAAAACTCCATAAAATGGAATAGTTGCGGTCGAATAAGTTAATGATAATCAATGAATACAGTGAATTTAAGATTGCCAAGACATATTTCTGCTGGACCATGCACGTCAGCAATGTGAGTGATCAGAATTTCATAAAATCATACAAGAATTACTTTCAATTTTCGTTTGAATAAGTAAAAATGCTTCCTTTGAAAATTAAACTATCATTAAGCTTGTTTCAGACTACTAAAATGACGGTAATCCCTCAATAGGTAGAAGAATAGCTGGCTTCACTGTTGCAACACATTGGCTTCATGACGCTGCACGTTTCGCCTGTTCATATCCTACCAAACAGTATTGATTGACGAAAATGACAATGCAAGTGTGACAGCGTTATTAAAATGATTAAATTCGTTTCATCAGCAC
Source organism: Atriophallophorus winterbourni (assembly GCA_013407085.1). Lineage (NCBI taxonomy): Eukaryota > Metazoa > Platyhelminthes > Trematoda > Plagiorchiida > Microphallidae > Atriophallophorus > Atriophallophorus winterbourni. The sequence continues at coordinate 34,958 of JACCGJ010025084.1, forward strand.
CAGGCGCTGGATAAATATCAAAGCGTTTAGTGAGTATTGCACTATTTACTTTGTGGTTAGAATGCCCGGGATCTTGACGGGATCATCGTTGAGCAGCGGTATGGTGAATAACTTATTCTAATATGAGTGGTGAGAAATACGGATATGTGTTCATCGTCAACTAAAATTAAGCATTCAAGAGATCACTGACTCTGTTTATTCAAGGAAACAATTTTCGTATTTGAAGATTTTTCCGTTTTCATGTATGTTGACTGTTTACGGATAAAGTTGTATTCATCAAATTCAGTTGTGGAGCGCAACTAGAGAAGGTCTGTTATACCGGTTTCCACTGTAGCTTGGAATACGGATATTTATGTCAAACCGCGACGGTCCTTTGTCAACAGATTATTAATTCATTAAACGAATCTTTTCAACTCATGTGATTTCACTTGCAGATTCCGAAAATAGGTATCCACGTGCGTCGCAATAGAGGTTAACAATTAATTCATTCTGCAGATGTTTTTATAACATTAGTATTTAGGTTCTGGTGTTTAAAGTAAGCAGTTTTTATTATTCCTGTCTGTCGGACGCGGTAACAAACGAACAATAAAAAGCTTCGGCTTATGGGCCTCTGTAAATAGATACTTCACAGACAAAATTCTGGTTTAACTCATCCGAAATCAGGAGAATCTTGCCAAAATTTGCCTTTGAAGGTTTTTTTACATTGTACACCAATTTAGTTGCGACACTATAACTAGGATTTCCTGTTCCGCACCACCGGAATGCTCGATACTTCTTCTTCTGGTTATAAAGTAGGAGGGAAACAATTTCGTTTAAGCTTCATCACGACAAGAAATATAGGTGATTTTTGCTGACAAGGCAACTAATATTGATCCAACGCTGTCTGGAATAGCTGTTTTGTTGGTAAGGACGTTATTTCTTCCAAGAGCGAGTTCCAAGTGCTCAAAAAGAGATTGGATAGCCTAGTTGCATCACCCTGCTTAAGCCATTTAGGCTTTGCGAACTTCAGGTCCTGCCAACGAGACTTCAATTCACATAATAATCGAAAGAACCCGAAGAACTCGACACTATATTGAGTTAGAGGGATGAGTAATGTCAAGAGCAGACAGAAACATCCCCTTCGAATGTCTCAGAAGTAAAGCTATGGTAAGCTCTATCTATCCTCGTACGCGAGATGTCGCAACCATGCAGCATCTTATTACACTCCTTTGTGCACTTTTGACTCGGAAACGCAACGAAGAACCCCACATTGTAACAGAGGATGATCGTATGCCGAGAAGATTGCCTGAAACGTAAGAAGGGTAAGGGACACAGATGAACACGCTGCTTAGTCTTCGCCAAGTGTCCGCCTTCGACTTCAAGGAATTCATGACCAGAATCCCTAAGTATTTATGAACTAATAATTATGACCAACGATTTGTCGACCCGATTAAGCCTTCAGCTGCTCGTTGCAGTTTCTCTTGGTCATCGCAGAAAAAGACAAAGTCCTACATTTTCAGATCACTCGCGAATAAATGAAAATCTACAGCTACCGCGTCTGGAAGGTCGTTTAAAATGATGTTGAATAACAACGGGCCTGTGGCCTCTGAAGACCAAACTACATTTACCTACACACGGTTTGACCGCCCCGAAATGAATGCCTCGACCTACTTTAAAATACACCCTGTAATACCTAGTCTCTCTAATTCGACGCGCAGTTGGCGTTAGGGAACACGGTCGAACGTCTTACTGAAGTCACAAAACTGCTTGACGAGTATCAGACAAAGCACACAAGGTTTCTCGTGCCAGGAGCAATTTACTCGTGTAACTGAAACAACTTATTGTTCGTGAAGTTATAAAATGCTTTAAAATTCTAACTAACGTTCGTCATTATTTACTTACAACATTCAGAACGTTTTTCACTACATATACCTAATGGTTTGTTTAAACGTTTCAATTTGTTGTGACTTTAACTATTCTAAACAGCGCGATGTATTCCGGTGGATCATTTACAAGCCGCGAAGAGGATTATGATTATTTATTTAAAGGTAATTCATGCTGCACCAATTTTTACTTCTGTAGTTGTCTTGATTGGAGATTCTGGTGTTGGTAAAAGTAATCTCCTGTCAAGATTTACGAGAAATGAATTTAACATGGAAAGTAAAAGCACAATTGGTGTTGAGTTCGCCACTCGGTAATTTGTGAAGCTTTTCTACTTATGCTCCATTAGGAGTGTACATATTGAAGGAAAAACCATCAAAGCACAAATATGGGATACAGCGGGTCAGGAGCGGTATCGTGCCATAACCTCTGCGTAAGTTTTTTATTTGAATTATTTGAATCTATATGCTTATTTTACCATAAATACACTATTGAACTAATAAACTTTTACCCTGTGTCCCGATTTTTGATGATACAATTTCAAAACTGACTGCACTGATCTCATTTTCATCAATACTCTCTATAGTCAGCCTCAAGCTTGGTACATAGCTTATTAGTTTGTTAACAATGCCACGAAATATTGAGTACATAAATGAAATTATGCAGTTTTCATGCGGTACCAATGCGCCTTTAGGGAAATGATACTGCCTAATGATACAAATTCCTGTTTCCAGATGAAAAACATTTTTCGGGAGGTTCTATTTAATATTTCAATAGTTTATTACGGTATAGGAAGCTAAGAGCTTGTACAAACCGCAAGACAGATTGAGCGGGGGGTCTAAAAAGCAAAGTGAGAAATGTTTGAGTTTCCAAGGCCTTAGAGCGGGCCTCTTTCGCGTTTAGCCTACACCATCAATGGATTTTGGTGGCATTTGGACAGGTCGGGCGTCAACCCGTGACACAGCTACACCACATCCTCAGGAACAGGGTCAGTTGAAATTGCGTGTATACGAACTTCCGATATTGGGATCTGAAAGAGCAATGAAACTGGCAAAGAGTTAACGGGGTTGTGACGAGAATGTAAATGGCACAGAAAGAGAACTCACCGTTGCCACGAGCTAGTGAGTTTGGGAAAAATGCCGTAGGGTTTGTAAAAAATGAAAATAGTGTTCACGAGGTACTTGTGTCTTAGGAGTGGGAGATTTGATAGAGGTGAGAATCGAGGAGACCTTTGAATGAACCGAGAGAAGCGGCCTCAAAAAGCGGGCCTAGTAGAGTGTTCCACTGACTGCAAACTCTCACACAGAAAAAGCTGTGTCGACATTCATGCCTGCTCTGTTGATTTAACAGTTTAAGCTGATGTCCTCGGAGGTTAGTGCTCGGAAAGGGAACGAATAGGGAGTTGCATAGATGGGAGGGGTCTGTCAGGATCCGGTGGGTAAGTAACATGTCACCGCGGTGAAGACGGTAGGTATATATATATTTACACAATCATTTAAAAATGAAAAAGTGCCACCCGGCAATGCACGAGAAAAAGAAAGAGAAAAAAGGTACAATATGAGGGGGAATTTGTTTGTCCATTGTTCCACATGCCGATTTTTTGATATTTTTTCACAAATTTGAGGAGGGAACACAAAATAGAATGCACTCTCCACTGTTGCCGGTTCTCAGCCATCGTCGATAGCCTGTCAAGCCACAGACTCTCACTATCCCTTGGACCCTACCCAAGAAGCCGCGTTCGTCCGACCCGAGCTAAACCCGACGTCAAGCGTTTTAAGGCCTTCTTCCAGGTCAGCGGTTGTCCACCTGAACACCGCCGCCAGCCTGGGCCAACCGACACACGCAGCGCGCGGAAGGGTAGGCGCTCAGGCTTCATTCTCAAGACATGCCCTAGCCAGCGGAGACGGGAACGGTCGATTAGGTCTCGTAGCATCAGGCTGTCCCCACCTAGAACACGGTGCCTCACTTCAACGTTGCTAGTGCGGTGTTGCCACCACACTCGTGCAAGCCTCCGTAAACATCGATGTTCAAACACCTCCAAGCGCCGGAGCTCCTCTGCGCGTACTGCCCAGCTCTCGCACCCGTAAAGCAAGACCGACCTGACTGAGGCCAGGTAAACTCTCCCCTTGAGTCTCAAACTCACGTCAGACCGCTTCCAGAGATGACCTAAACTAGTGAACGCGAAGCGAGCTCTCGCAATGCGAGAGCCGATCTCACTTTCCAGCCCTCCTCCCGCCGTGATGCAGCTACCAAGATAGGTGAACTGTTCCACACAGTCCAGACTGAGGTCATCGACCGTCAGAGTGGGCTGCAACCCCTCCCAATCTTGAAGAAGAACCTTACACTTAGTTGGAGCTAAGTGCAATCCGTACCTAGACGCCTCCAATGCTAGCTGGTTCAGGGCATTCTGTAGGAACACCGGATCATCACCAAGCAAAGCAATGTCATCGGCATAATCAAGGTCAGTGACACGGTTACCTGGAAGTAGCTCGATCCCACCCTCAGTGAAGCTACGGAGAGCATTCTGGAGGACATCCTCGATCGCAAAGTTGAACAAGAATGGGGACAGCGGACAGCCCTGGCGCACGCCACTGGTTGTGAGGAACGCCGGCGATAGGCTGCCGTAGACCCTGACCCTCCCTGATGAATGAGAATAGAGCTCCTTCAAGATGGCGACATACTTAGGAGGGATGCCACTCCTAAGCAAGCAGTTCCAAAGAGTAGTTCTGTCCACCGAGTCGAACGCGGCCCGGATGTCCAGAAAAGCTACGATGGTTGGTCGCCGGTACAGGTGTCTGTGCTCTAATAACTGTCGCAGGACAAAAAGCTGATCCACGCATCCTCGCCCCGGGCGGAATCCAGCCTGTTCCTCACGGCAACGTAACTCCCGAATGGGCGATAGCCGACGAAGGAGGATGGAAACCAGGAGTTTAGACGCGACAAGAGTCAGGGATATCCCACGATGATTGGAACACGGTAGGTAACGGAGAATATATCTAAACTGCGTAACCTTTGCTCGTAAGACATGTGCATACCACGGACAAGCTTTGTTGCATGTCGCTGGGATTTTTCGAGAACTGACATATTTGCAAAGCCAAGGCTGTCAAGCCTGTACAGCGTATTCCAAGTGTGGACGTATGTAGACATTCAACAGTGTCGGGAAGAGAAACCGTTCGAACCTGCCGAAAGCGCGGCGAAGTAAGCAAATGTTACGATTGGCTGCAGCTGCGGCCCGTTCACATTGCTTGGTGCAACCGAGATCGTGCTGGATGATGATACTGATATCCTTTTCTTGTCGAACACTCTGAAGTATTGTTGTACCCAAACTGTAAGCGACAGGATATGAGTGTCGGATGGGGATAACGCTACACTTGGAGGTGTTAAATGGGAGATGATTGGTTAAAGACCAGCTGTGTAAACGATCTATGTCATCTTGTAGGGCATGTGAATCCCTTGGCGATTTGAGTAAGCGCCAGATTTTGACATCATCCGTATGTGTCTTCTAGTTGCACATGTCTGCGTGTCTGATTAGTACGTCGATAACCTGGTGTACGACTCATGACAATTTTGTCCGTCGTACTTCATGTATCTCCTTACGTGACCAAGTTCAATTTTCAGCTCATTGCTATTTGTTAAGAAAACCAGCTGTCAGTAATGCGACGAGACTGGTCCTTACATTTTGCGATGGTTCGTTTGTATCATGACTCCTTGATCTGTACTAAATGGTTTTAAAGTGACGCCATCAGAGTTTTCACGCCAAAACGTCAATGGATAAAAACAAACAAATGTCTCGAGTAGAATCCCTTGACCTAATTTTCTGTTTTGGCCTGTAAACGTATTATGGAGCACACAAAAGACTGAAAAATAGGGCTTTTCGATCCCGTGCTTTGTGTTTTAAATGTATACAGTGTTTACAATAATAATCGAATTCGCTTTTCTAGTCAACTTATTTGTAGTTCTTTCCTCACGTTTTCACAGCCTATCTTGTTATTTGATTACATGGTATGAAAGCACAAGCGTGATCCAGGCAAAGCGCCGCACAAAGACTGCACGTGGGCTAAGATACTGTCAGGTTGCCCAAGCCTAAACAGATATTTGCTAACATGGTCTGCATACGCCACCAAAGCGTTTTTTGTCTGCTTATATTTCATGTGAGCCTGTTTAATGTATATGGTAAATTGGCATTTATGAACCTAAAACTTAGTAACTTGAACATTATTATATCTTGCTTGTCAGAAACGTGCACTTAACATTTGCGCCTGTCTAGTGATGCTGTAATCACGGCATCTGGTCAAGCTGATGCCGCAACCTTTTTGACTGATAAGTCCCCGGTTTCACTTTCAGATTGGATTCCAGTCGCCAATCTTTTCTGTGCATGGGACGTTTGCGCAAAGCTGATGTTGAAAAGATCAGGCAAATCGCCTTTTTGTTCCAGCTTAAGCAACGACTTAATTTAGCAGTCCTTCTTAGTGCTAGACCCTATAAAAATGCAGAAACTCATTGGATTCACAATCATAACTCCTATCTTCATATATTCGTGAAATTTGAACTCTTATCAGTGTTTTCTGTTTTCTTGCTTAAAGAGATTGTTTTCGGTTGTCTTTAATTGAATGATGATAAGCTGCTAAGTTTGTCTTCGGATCACCAACTGTATTTTGCCATTGTGCCATCAAAGTGTAACTGTTTTTACTTGTAACTGTCAATTGTCTGTGGGTTCCGTCACGCAACTTAACCATATCGCTATTAGTTACTGGTGGCTGAGTTATGTGGAAGATTGTCTTACTTAATATGACGTCTGTCTCGAATTGATCACTTTTTTGTCTGTGCTAAGCTCACAATACTATTTGATAGGTGGCCTGGAAATTTTGGAAAGCGATTTCCAGTTCAGTTCACTGCTTATAACGTTAAAAACCTAGTATCGCAAATACGTGGAGTGCACCGCAATGTTCCTCAAAAACCGCCTAATAGTTTCATATATAATAATTTGGTTGCGTCAAATACCCCCAAACGTTTTACTAAGGGCACGCGTGAGTTGTCGTAAATGCTTTATAAGCTCATCGGATTTTGGTTTAAAAATGATTGTGAACGTTGGATTAGTGCAAATATCACGAGAATATGACTTGCTTTTGCGGTACCCTATTTTAAAACCTTGTTTAAAATCACCTGTATTACGAACCTTTCAGCATAAGGTTTGAGTGTACAAAGCAATGTCCCGTTTGTGGTTCCTAACACTTACAGGAAATCAGAAATCTAAAACGAGCTCCAGATATTTGAGTACCCCAAGGCGCTATGCCTCATTTATTTGATTATTTTGGCGGAGGTCGAGGTTTAGTATGCGAACAACGTACTTTGTTCGCTGATTTATTGGCCCGGTGTTAAGTGGCGCAAGAAGCTGACGGTCATGGAGCCTTGCCATTCGACTCTCTAACATGCTTCTTACTTTTCTTGCGGTTTTGTCCGCGTTGTGTGGCTTCAGAATTCCTTTTTATAAAATTGTTGGAGGTCGACGCGAAATGGCTTCAGTGCAAATAATGTTTCCACTTTACTCGAAACCTCATGCCTGTATATCACAATCTTCTTACGCCTATCATTGGCTGTTTAAGACAGTAGGTCTCCTTCTTATCGCTATTTCAGTTTGGGTTTTTAATTGGCTCGCGCTTTATCAATTACAAAATAATAGCCCCTGTATACTTCTAGTAAAATAGAAATACCAGTTCTATGGCATGTCTGTAAATCGACTTTTTGTCTCGCACGAATTTAATTTTCTACTTTTATGCTGCCGTTTCCAAAAATCACACAACGGTACCGATCTAATTTGCTGCGCGTCTTTCTTGTCCTATTTTATGGACGTAAACTGAAGCACGTTTACTTGTTTGTGATTTTTTGACTTGAAACATTGTCTGAATTCAATCTTGTGCCTCCTGCTTGAGAGAACAAACTAACCGAGGTCTTACTGTATAATATGACGCATTGGTGGCAACTCCAATCGCCTGCTTCACCAAAATTTCCACAAACCTGTCTCAAAGCCAGACACGTTCAATAGTTTACTTTTGTGCTGCTGTCCATTTTCTTAGATTTGCCGTTTTCGTTCATATTCTCAAATCACGCCATTCGCTTGTCAATCGGGTACTAGATGACCACAGATTGTTATCCGTTAAACTTCCCAACTCTCCATCCACATAGCTAACAACTAGGTCTTCGTTTCTTCGTCGTGACGCAGTTGCATCAAATATCCGGTACCACCCTTGTTCGATTTTGTTTCATCGTAAATGCAGGAACTTTGGACACGTCCACCATTAACAGTTACTTGGTAACACTCATTCCCCGATCTTACCTTTTCTCTCATCACAAACAGGTATTATCGTGGTGCTGTTGGTGCACTTCTTGTCTACGATATCTCGAAACATGCATCTTACGAGAACGTGACACAATGGTTACGTGAACTGCGCGATCATTCCGATAAAGATATTGTAGTCATGCTGATTGGCAATAAATCTGATTTGAGGCATTTGCGTGCAGTGCCCACTGACGAGGCTCACGAATTCGCATCCCGTGAGCTACTGTTTTTCACGGAGACATCTGCGTTGGACTCCACGAATGTCGAGGAAGCGTTTGTTCAAGTGCTCAAAGGTGAGTCCCTAATGTGTTGTTTATTTTCCTAGCTGGTCAGTATATATGTGGTATGAAAACACAAGCCTGATCCTGGCACAGTGCCGCACAGTCCCAGACTGCATGCGGACTAAGATACTGTCAGGTTGCCCAGGTCTAAGATATAAGAAATTAGAAATAGAGAAGGTAGTGAGACCCCAGCCTTTTTAGCAAGCAGCTCACTACCGTTGGTTAATCAATTTAGCACGGTGTTAACCGCATAGTACAGAAATACTGCACGATTGCACATCCGTGCAGCTGGCCAGTAACTCCCCATTGTCCTTAGTAATCTGTTTTATGGTATGGAATCACAAACCTGACCTAGGCAAAGTGCCGCATTGTCCCAGACTGCATGTGGACTAAGATACTGTCAGATTGCCCTGGCCTAGACACTGTGATTCAACGCACACAAATCAGTTAATGGCCAATGGTTGGTCTGTGAAGAGAATCACTCATGCTTGACTGCTTGAAACAAGGCCATACCACAATTTAATCGTATCGTCTCGAAAACGACCACAACCACATATCGGATGTTCTTCGTTTTAATAGGCTGGCGCCAATCTGGTGTTTGGTTTTATTTACCTCCGAGGCCAACTTCGATACCAATGTTGTGGCTTTTTACCATTTTGTATATACACACCATGAAAATGTCCGGCTCACATTAGATAGCGATGAATCAAACCTGCTCAGCTCACCAAGTCTGATGCTCTACCGACTGAGCTATTCGGTTGCACGGATGTGCAATCGCGTAGCACTTTCGTGCTACGCAGCTAACGCCGTGCTAAATTGAGTTGCCACAGGTAGTGAGCTGTATGCGAGTAAACGCTGGAGTTACTTACTTTACTTTACTTTGTGCGACTATCTCCTCCTGGAGGATGAGTCGTCTTCAAAGAAGATTCTTGGGAATTTGGGTACAAAGCGGCGTCCCCAGCACCACTCGGCGTTTATTCGAGTCAGCTTCTCTAGCCTTTGCACAACCAAGTGCGACCTGCAAGGCAGCAGGGAGTTGCCAGAAAGAGGTGGTCTACCAGACTCTGTTCCAGGATTTTCCTCAGGGTTTTCTCCCGAAGCCTTTCCCGCGATCGGGTATCCCGCAAGGCAGCGGAGGTTGAAAATCAGGGTTTTCCTTCCCTTAGATGAAATGCCCTCCCAGGCTAACGAGCTACATCTGCCCGAAGCTGGAGTCTAACTGTCTAGGTCTGGGAAACCTGACAGTATCTTAGCCCACGTGCAGTCTCTGACTGTGCGGCACTTTGCCTGGATCAGGCTTGTGATTTCATACCATACTCACCAAGATCGATCATGGGATGAATTGAAAGAAAGTTTTGTAAATTTCGATCAACAACTATAATTTGGATTTTGCTCGTGGTTTCCTAATCGCCATTAATGTTGTACGGTGTTATCGTCCCATTTGAATAACGGTTTAAAGCACTGTGTAACAGCTGTTTGCAAAATATCGAAAGAATTTTAAAAAGCAATCGGCGATGTTACCGGTTAATCAACTATTTATGCGGCACACCCGATTCAACTAATCGGCGTTTGATTTCATGACTTGCTGACGTTGCGCGTTTAGTCTTGTTTTAAGCGCAGTCATCAATGTACTGAATATTCGTACAGTTTTGTCGCTTTTCATTTAAGTCTGTTCTGTGTATTCCCTACAACCGTCACCGTAAATGGATCCGACGGCTTCTTATGTTGTGTCGGTGTTAACTCACAATCGTGATCCAGGCAAAGTGCCGCACTGTCATAGACTGCACTATGGTAATACACTATCAGGTTGCCCAAGCGACCGTGAGACTCCATCGTCATTTCGCATGCAGTTTACTGCCCGTAGTAAATCAATTTGGCACAGTGCTAGCTGTATAACACTGAGGTGCTGCACGGTTACATATTCGTGCAGGCCGGAAATAAAGCGCTGCAGCATCGCTACCATGCTCTGCTACTAAGTTTCGGCAACCCGGCTGTATCTCAACATTCTGTCTGACTGTGCGCCACTTGTCCTGATCCCAGGCTTTTGCTTTGATACATAATTGTCTGCAACTTCTTCGCTACTAGCGCTATTCGACTTTTACTGTTACGAAAGCCGGCTTTGCAAGTTCCTTTCAATGGGGTTTCAACATGTAGTCATGAATTAATCTCAGCATCAGAGTCTCACTGCCATTTCTATTTTATCAAATCTGTCGTAGCCTGAGCATCCTGACAGTAAGTTAGCCCACGTGCATTCTCTTACTGTACAGTACTTTGGCTGGTACAGGTTTGTGCTTTCGTACATCAGCAAATAGTTTCCCAAAACGTTCATATTTCGCCATTCATATGTACTGTCGCATTTATTCCACCAAGTTCTTAATCATCCAGTACGCACACAGTTGTTTACGGCGGAGTGCACCATCTGCGTTGTTCAGTGTTGGCGATTTTCACCCCACTCCCCGCTGATTCGTATCTCTCTCTATGTATCATGCTAATTGCTTTGACTAAATTTCATCCCAAATAAACCGGCCATTTCCAAAACGTTCATATTTCGCCATTCATATGTACTGTCGCATTTATTCCACCAAGTTCTTAATCATCCAGTACGCACACAGTTGTTTACGGCGGAGTGCACCATCTGCGTTGTTCAGTGTTGGCGATTTTCACCCCACTCCCCGCTGATTCGTATCTCTCTCTATGTATCATGTAATTGCTTTGACTAAATTTCATCCCAAATAAACCGGCCATTTCATTGAAACAATCCAAATTACCCCCCCCCCGATCAGAAATCCACAACAAAATCAGCTCACAGCCTGTGGGAACCAATCCTCCTGCGCCCGTGACCAATCCGGTCAACGAATCTCTCTCTAAGCCGAATGTTGCGCCCGAGAAAAAGTGCTGTTTCTAGCATGCTCTTTCGCTTAGAGCTTCATCTTCAATGCACTATATTTTGCCACAGCCGTTTCGAGCACTTCATCCGTTTTTCACGTTGACGACTTTATTTGCGAGAACCAGACTCGGGTTGTTTCCAGCCGCCTGTGATCATCTTTTACTTGACTAAAATTGACGTACTCATGCATGCTACCACCCTTGACAGCCAATCGTTGTAACCTAAACGATCGATTTAACCCCCCCAGCACCACTTTTCTGTTCTCATGTTTGTGTGTGTGCGCGCGCACCGCGGTTGTCCGTAACAGCACGACCATGCAAACTTGTCCACTTTGTTTTCAGCAAGCGAGAGAGAGCGCCCTTCAGCTCATTTATCCAGATACTGTCGTTAATCATAGGTTGCTTCGATTTTAACTATCAACCTCCTGTTCAGCGCTGTCAGATTGTGTTTTAATATTTGTTCTATTCTCAAAATACATTGATTTTATCGATTTTCAATGGGGTTTAGACTTGGTGTGTTCGAATCAACAACTTAGCTCGCTCGATCGTTGTCTAGGAAACACCATTAATTTGTTGACCTAAAGAGATGCGCCCGTGTGACGTTCGTCTAACCCCTTGCACATCAACTTACTATCGTCGCTCGGTATGCCATTTCACCAGTAGATATATGTCCACCGTGTACTGTTACGTTCTTTCCTCATCCCCAATGGATCCTACTTTACTTTTACTTTTGTGCGACTATCTCCTCCTGGAGGATGAGTCGGCTTCAAAGAATGTTCTTGGGAATTTGGATACAAAGCGGCGTCCCCAGCACCACTCGGCGTTTGTTCGAGTCAGCTTCTCTAGCCTTTGCACAACCAAGTGCGACCTGCAAGGCAGCAGGGAGTTGCCAGAAAGAGGTGGTCTACCAGACTCTGTTCCAGGTTTTTCCTCAGGGTTTTCTCCCGAAGCCTTTCCCGCGATCGGGTATCCCGCAAGGCAGCGGAGGTTAAAAATCAGGGTTTTTCCTTCCCTTAGATGAAATGCCCTCCCAGGCTAACGAGCTCATCTGCCCGAAGCAAACTGGTTTTCAGGCGCCAGTCACTCGCCTTCGCCCTTCTCCTGTTGGTAGAAGCAGTTCCGCCGGGCTCGGGGAGCCACTCGTGCAGGCCAGAAGCTGGACTTGGTTGTCAGAGGCTATTTGAGACGCGTGCCATATGGGAGCATTTTATAAACAGTGGGAGCTTATCCCCACTGCCACCCCCGGCTATGACAACCTTTGGAACCTGGTTTCATTTCTGTTAAATGTCTACGCTCATTTTCTCTCCAGGCCTTAGCAACATGACATTTTCTCGGCCCACATACGGACTATCAGTGTGTACGAAATCACAAGCCTGATCCAGTCAAAGTGCCGAACAGTCATACACCGCACGTACTGTAAAGTTGCTCAGACTGAGACAGATATAAGACACGGAATTGTCGATGAGACTGCAGCGTGTTTCCGTGTGCAACTCAGAGTCGGTAGCAAATTAAGTTAGCGCAGTGTTCGCTGCGCAGCATACACGATTGCACATGAAATTGGACATCACAACAGAAAACACTTCAGCTCGTGAAAATTAGTATTGCAAAGTAGAAATATCGAAATATAGCACACCCGGTTCATCAGAACGTGACTTCCCTCACGGCTTATGGTTTCACGCAATACTTGCTGCCGGCGCAGCGCGTCTTCCTGACTGGTGTCCCAGCGATCAGATATCGCAATGGCTAGTAACACTTCAGGATATTTTCCGAAACCGTGTTCAATGGCGGTCTTGTACTAAGCATCTTCTTGGAGTGTTTGCTTAACCCTGTATGTTGTCAAGTGGAGTGACGTGAAATGCTGTTTATGATGCATGACAGTGAAAGCCGCAAGGAAGCTGCCGTGGTGATGTTGCTCTACTCGTTCACGAAACTTGTTTGAATGTATGTTCCATTCGAGGTGTAGGCACCTCTTCCCAGTTTGTTTGTGCTTACTCTTCTATAGAATCCGTAGCTATTTCATGGTTGTGTGGCAGTTAAGCATTCGGTACGTGCTGCCGGTGTAATGTTATCTGTGATGATGGTGTTGTAGATGCTGCTGCGTGGATTTTCTAGTGGTGATTGTGACGATCATCATGAACGGCAGCATCGCATCGTGAACACCTATTTGTGCTTCAGTTCCGTACACTCGTGATGAAATGATGACTATAAAGTTACAAAAGGAAGGAGTGAAATATCTTGTCAGATGCATGTAGCAATTTGATAGCGTGAATAGGCATGAAATCACAAGCCTGATCCAAGCACAGTGCCGCACAGTTACGACTGTATATGAGCTCAGATACAGATAATAATAAAAAGAAAAAAACAGATACTGTTAGGTTGCCAAGGCCTAGACAGATATGAGAAAAAATAGAAATGATAGTGAGGTTCCAGCGTGTTTCAACATGCATCTCACCACCGGTGTTCAATCAGTGTAGCACGGTGTAGGCCGCACAGCACAGAAGTACTGCACGATTGTACATCTGTGCATTCATGAATAGGTACCTATAGGGAGGTAACCATAAGACGAATTCTTTTCATAACAGGCTTTTTTTTGTCACTCCAACTGACATGCCAAACACCAACAAGATAGTTGCAGAACCTTCCGTCATCGAGCTAAATGGGATACGTAATGGCTTGCAGTCGGAATTTTTCATGCATTTGTAAGGCGTCCGTCTCACTGATAAACACATTGTTCTATGCGGTCCATTTCTTTATAATCAATTGGCGACAGGCGATTAAAAGTGTTGAGCGCAGTGTTTAAAAAAACTCGTGCTCCTCTATTTCTGTTGTCCTAACTGATTAGTCTGTATGAAGATTACCGAGGTGAGATCATGTGTTTCCAACGCTTCATCAATATTTGCGTTGTCGTGCTGTATGTGCCCACATTCGTAACATTCATGCGGTGTTGTTTGTTCAACTTCAATCGGTTCGCACGGGATTTTTCTCTCATTCTGTACACGTGATGCATTGATTTTATAAATCATTCTCGATGCTACGATGTAAATGTCACACTTTAATGACCACCACGTACAGCACTGATGTCTGTTCAATCGCACACCCCACTTTGCTGTGGATTGCATCTAACCCTTAACGTTTTTTGATCGGTTTACTGGCTTCTGTTGATACTGACGCGTGTGTTTGCATGTTAACCAACGCTTCACCATTGCACATCGCCCGTACTGAAGCCTTTTTGCGGTTTTGGTTCGTGTAAAATTTTACCGCACGACATCTGAGATTGCCAGCTCTTTGTGTGGACCCTAATGAACATATTGTTATCGGTTGGTTACACGATGCTATTGTAGCCTAGTCAAAGTGGTGCTTATTGTAAGTGATCTCTCTCTCTCTCATTGTCCCTCCAATCATATCAACCATGCGGGTCTATTCTTTTATCCGCATTCGATGGCGGTTCTAAAGCATTCAGTTACAACCCTTTATGTCGATTCCATCCATCCAGCAAACAATTTCCTCACTCTAGATGTACTTCACACCATGCGTTTCGACTGGAGGTTTGGTAGAATCACTCGCTCCAGCATGTTAGTACAAATAGAAGTATGTATGTATTGTATGAAAGCACAAGCCTGATCCAGGCAAAGTGCCGCACAGTCACAGACTGCACGTGGGCTAAGATACTGTCAGGTTGCCCAGGCCTAGACAGATATGAGGATGAAAAAAACAACTGGAAATGGTAGTAAGACTCCAGTCAGCATGCAGCTCACTACCTCTGGCCAATTAATTTAGCACGGTGTTAGCCATACAGCACAAACTACTGCACGATTGCACATCCGTGCAAATAGCAGTAGCCCCCTACGGGAAGGCTGTGCACGTTTAATTTGTCAAAAGCTGCTTGAGAAACACTTCTATGGAAGGTTTTTCTAGATCTACATTATTTCTGGATATGTCACTGACTGTTCACTGTAACGCGGCTTTCTGGCCCCAATCTGCCAGGGTGCTATTTTTATTATGATTATGTGGCCTTCCATCGCCTGCTTTTGATGTTTTCTCATGGGTGGGGTCAGTCCTCTCCGTGCCGGGTGGCGAAGACAACCCCACGCCAGTGGTTCCGGTCTGCCGCTGCTTCCGTTGCCGTCTGCACCATGAATCCTTGTGCATGTAGTTCGCGTTCCAACGTTCTGCGCCAAGTTTCCTTGGACCGGCCCCTTTTTCGTTTACCTTGCGGAAGTCAGTGGATGGCTACCTTCGTATGCGAACTGGGATCCATCCTGCAGACATGACCGAACCATCTCCACCGTCGTCTTTTGAAATTAGGGGCAAACATTGGGGATATTGTGGTCCCACTCAGATATAATCTGATTGCGAATATTGATTTTCGGCCAGCCAGACACAGTAACAGTTTTACACACGCACATCTTGAGATGACGATTTTCCATCTCCCGAGTATGCAGCAAATAAACTATCTAAACTTGTACTACCTGGCAATATTTCAGCCCATGTCTTTGACTGTGTAGCACAATTTTACACGCACACATCTTAAAAAGACGAATTCCCATCTCCCGAGAAGTCACCCCTTGCTAGAAGTTATTTGGACAGCAAAGTATTACTAGTCCACCAACATTGTATAGCGTATCTAATGAATAAAAGATGAGTTTCTGGGACGAAGGGAGTACCGTAGAATCAACGAGCAAGTCTTTTCTCACATCTTAAATAGTGTTACACCCGTTAGAGAGATATGACCCCGCAAGCTGAAAAGAACTTGCTCTTGACCGCTCACTTTGAAGGCATTGTGTAAAGCGTCGTCTGCAAACCGGGGAGGAGCAAATACAGCTCTTGGCTGCTGAACGCAGATCACGCCGCCGGCGTGCAACTGATGCAATACAACAGAGTTCTGACTATCGTTGCAAGCGCTGCGAGAGAGATTGTTCCTCCCGAATCGGACTGTTTAGTCATTCAAAAGTTGCAAAACATGAAATTCGTGCGATGTGA